>JBAMHV010000010.1:22497714-22534224 GCA_037177535.1 Pseudomugil gertrudae
CCTCTCCACCTGCCTTAGCAACACTTCCTACCTCTCTACCTGCCTTAGCAACACTTCCTACCTCTCTACCTGCCTTACCAACACTTCCTACCTCTCCACCTGCCTTACCAACACTTCCTACCTCTCCACCTGCCTTAGCAACACTTCCTACCTCTCTACCTGCCTTACCAACACTTCCTACCTCTCCACCTTCCTTACCAACACTTCCTACCTCTCCACCTGCCTTGGCAACATCTTTCTCAACTGCGAGTGCACTTTGATTGGATAGATTAAAAATCTGCCCCTCTGATGGTGTTGCAAACTGGCAACTTGCTGTAAACACACAATCGCTACACAATCGCTACTTTCAAATCTCATACTGTTTTTTCCAGAAATAAGGTTGCATATTTTGGCAAAACAATAAATAAATAAATAATTCTCTATTTATTACTGTAGCATGGCCTTGTTATAAAACAGTTAAGTGCTGAATTGGCCTGTCTGCACTCCAATATTTGTCCTGAGGACAGGTCAAAGCCTGATGACAAATGAAATTCATTTGGCCATTATGAAAAACAAAATGTGACAAAGAAAGCTCAGGATTGTTGAGACAAAAATGAAACAAAAATCCTCTCCCCTAAAAAGAAGCATGGCAACTTTCTTTGGGGCTGTGAATGTAATTCCCAATCAAATGAAGAACCATAGATTCAATGTGCATAAACAAACAACAGAAAAGGAGGGAGATATTTACTTGGTGGATTGTGAATGATTAAATTGTTCAAATTATCCAAAACTTTCTTTTGAGAACCAAATAAACAAATGACAAAAAAAAATCTCACAGTAGACACTCTTCATTTGGGAAAAACAGTAATTAACATACCAGTCGTAAAAACAATTCTGTGGCGAATCCTCCTTACTGGAGATAGAAAAAAAGTTATATAGGGGGAAAAAGGCATAAACAAAAACTTAGTTAATCTAATTTTCCTGACAGAGTTCATATCTCACAGCCTCTTTGGTTCTGATGTCATCTGTCCGGAGTTTAACCTTCCCCCCTGCTGCTGGCCTCTCTGACCACTTTAACCACTCTAGGATACGGCAGATCAAACATTAAACTACCTTTACATTACCATACTTTCTAATTGCCAACATTTTTCAGTCTGACAGTTGTAGAGATGAGAGGGAGAGTGAGGACTGTCCTGGCCTTACTTTCTGCTTCAAGGCTCTCTGGGCTGTCTATTATATCCCTGATGGCCTTTTAAAAGAGGCTCATCTATCAATCTCTGACAGTATCTGTCTCTGTCTAACCTCTCAGGTCTGATATGAAATAATATTTTTAAAAAGTCAAGCCTGTCACTATAATGGACAGCTCCTCCCATTGGGAAGTAGGAAGTGAGAGCTGTGAAGTGTGTCACTCAAGAAATCCATACATGTTAGTGTAATAGGATCCATGCAAATGCATGGTAGGAAGACACAAAGGGGGTAAAAAAAAGATCTGCAGAAAGGCAGCGCGGGCTTCAACTGAGGAAACATTTAAAAGCCTGGTTGCTTTTCCGTAGGTGTGTGTAGGTTATACACCATGTGGATTGAATTATGGAAAGTGACAAAAGATCAAAAGATCTGAAGAGGAGAGCCCCAATAATGAGAAGACACAACCGTGAAGTACTCAGTGTCATACTGTGTCCACTGTACAGCCCACATATACCATGTTGTCGTGTGTCTAAAGCCCTTTCAACACATTTTTCTGATCCTGCTCTCTGCCTAATGAAAAAAGATCTCTTTGCAGTATTTTGCACTCGTTATTTAGCTTATTATCCCCATAGAACATGCATGTCTGCCACCACACCCTTCTGTTATACTGTAATATACACAGGTCATAGATGTATTTGTGTATAATCACAGTGATGTGTTTTTATCTTCTATAACTTTTTTTGCACTCCATGCATCCTTTACACACAGATTTGTCCTGGTGACTTTCCAAGAATGTGTGTCAATGTACACATATTTAGTTGGTTTGTGTCAGAGCCCCTTGCATGTCATTACTCCATGTTCCTGTCAGACTGGCTTGCTGCATTTGGCACTCTCCCTGGGATAATGAGAGACTATGGTTTGGTTTGGATTGATTAAAATGTATTCAATAACAGAAACAAACTACTGTCCTGTATTGTGTCTACACATAGAGCATACTATGCTCCAACAGGGAGGGCCAGACTTGGTCTTACAACAGAGTGTGGAAGGAAAATATCCTCAGGGCAAGAGTAAAGCCATTACTGTAGTTTTGTGTCTGTAATGTTTAAATAAACACTGGATTACTGGACGGATTAGCAACCCTGAAGAGATGCTCAAAATGTCTATTTACTTGCTGACCCAAATGATGGCCTAACTTTTAGTCTTACTTCAATTTAAAAGGCAATTTCCAGTGCAGGATATGCTCTTATAGGGTATGCTATAGGAACTTTTCACACTCACACACTATTTATGTAAACCAACTAAAACATGAAAACTAGATATCTTGCACAACTTCAAAGGTGTGCACTGAAGTCAAAGTCATTCAAAAATATAATCATTTATTATTAGTGCATGCAGAACAAATTTGTGTTAGCGTTTTGGCAACTGTAAGAACTCAAACAAGAAAACTTCAGTTTAAATTGTGTGCTGCTCATAAGACACACCGCTGTGATGCAGTGGTTGTGTTTTTACAGCTTCCTAGTGCTCCCATAGAGGCTGTGTAAAAACACAAATCACTGTACGAAGGTACCACCCACAGAACAAAAATAAACCAAGCTGTGACCAGGCATTAATAGTGAGTGGAGAGTGTTACGCTTATGTTTGCTGGTGGAAGATACTGTATGGTGGATCAGAATGATTCCATTTATTTAACAGAACCAGAAGCACACTTCACAGCATCGATTGCCAGGAACATAAAATGAGTAATTATAACAAGCAACAGTATGACTGCTATAAAAATTTATCCCGATTTGAACAAGGATAATTTTATAAAGGTTAAATAGATTTCAGGTGTTTTCTTAACCCTTCTTTGTGACAATTAGCATGAAATGTCCTCACTGACTGGTCATTTGGAAAAGACAATTCGTTGAACTGCATTGTTTGAGAGCTACTGTGAGACAGAAACATTTAAGGAGCAGTGGCTTAGTTTCTGTTTTAATTTTTTCAACTGACAGAAAATGTCCACGACAGTTTTGCTGCAAATCTTTTGAGTATTCCTTTTGGGTTCCTGCAGGGAGGTGTGCTGTGCAATGGATTATAGTGAAGTTCTGATCTCTGGAAACATTAAGAGATCCGTTTCATGGTTCATGGCTTTATTTTCTTTATCTAAAAAGTCATTTTGCAAGACTCTCCATGTCCCGACTATTCATGTTCTGAACAAACGTATACAGAAATGTTTTGCATCACATTTTGCAGTGTATATATTGTTTTATTTTAAGTTAACTTTAATGTATGACACCCCACAGATGTCAGTGTATGTTACATAACCATTGCTAAATGTTTGGCAACCATCTTACTCACTAGTGTTTACCTGAGATATTTGTTTAGCCTCAAGCTCTACACAACAACCTTCCTCCATGTTAAAGCACAAGTAACTTCTAATGAACAGTCTTCTTGTGTTGTAGCTAATCACAGTGTGCTACTCATCATTAGCATCTTACCTCCAGACAAACAGAAGTTTTTTGTTATCTTTGTTGGATTCAGAGTGAGTCTTCTACACTATTTAAATCATGTTTCACTCCTGTCCAATTGTTTTTTGGGTTTTATCACCCAAACCCTGCCGTGCACGCACCGCTTTGGCATTTTGTGCAGGAAGTGAGACCGTGCTCTCGTAGTTACCGTTGGTAACATGTTATTGGTTAGTGGCAGTTTTAGGACAAGACTTAGGCAAGGGTCGATTGTCACTTGTCCTTTTGATTGCAACCAGAAACCTCAGCTGATGGAGGTGCTGATACACCTGTTTAGGACCACACGGTTCTTTCTTGGTAGCTGGAGCTGAAGGAAGCATCTAGTGATTAAAAGAAAAAAAACTCTGATTTTAAGGTGATTATGAGCAATATTAAATTGTAAATTGTATATATGGGACTTAGATCACCTGCCAAATGACACTCATTTAGACACAAGATTAGTCAATTAAAAAGTACTGCAGACATACAAGGTAACGTTCCAACAAAACACAGCTTTTAAGTCTCCATTGACAAGCCTGACTTATCTGAGCCACAAGGTCATCAAGGAAACGTGTTCAGAATAACAATATGAAAAGATCTGAATGTCATAAAGACAAGACATTTACACAACACAGTTATTTTTTATGCACACCAGGACACAATCAGTAAAAACCCACTATCGAGGGTAGGTTGGTTTTTTGTACTGGATATTTTTTTATTATTGTTTTATTTATTTTAGTGTCATGCACTTTTTGTGCCCAGCTCTCATGGGCTTATAAGACACTAACAAACATTCCCATGGGAAGATGACCATTATACAAACAGGAAAAGTCACCCTGGGTACAAAGTTTTTTGTCTTACAGTCCAAGTTTTACACCTTAAACTGTTCACGGGTGAATAACCAACACAACATTTTCCCTTCAGACAGCCAGAACAAATCAGGATTCTTACATTGGTTTTTCGGAAATAGAGCATTTCTAGGGTCATTATACAGTGGACAATACAACATAAAATTAAATTAATCTTCAACTAAGCCCAAATCACAAATACCACTGAGACGATCCTCTTCAGGAAATCCACCAGTGATATGAGAATTTTTTTATATAAATAAATTCATTTGGAGAGAAAAGGCACTTTACAGTACTTTAGTACTGCATTAAGTCATTGTATATTATGTTTGACCTTCTGCAAGTAGTTACAGAGACTTTTCCATTTCCTCATAATTTTTCTGTGAATGCAAACCACACACAAAGAAACCATGAGAAAAAGCCAAAATACTTGCCTCCATTGTAGAGGTATCAAGGTGTAAAATCTACAGCACATGCATATGTTCACATCAAGATCAAAATTCCTGTCAAAGATTTCTTTTGTAAAACATATGAAAGCATTGAGCGCATACCTGCACATAGTGGTGAGTAAGTCTGATACACCAGAAATAAGTCTGAACTTCATGTTCTGTGCAGCATACATTGGAGAATTTATAGTAATTAAAAATAAAATGTAAAAAATTTAGCTGTTTTTGCCATTTAAAATCTAAATCTTCCTGTGATACAAACAGAAAGTCGCACCACGCAGTCTTTAATGCCAAAATAATTATATTTCAACATAGAAAGGAACAGTTTTCATCTTCAAGCTCATTGTGAGGCTTTTCCCACAGAAAACATTATAACTTATCACTGCAGAAAAAGCTCAGATGAGACTAATAACATGCTGCATTCCCTTTAGGTGTTCCTGTTCCAGGAATCTGGCATTATGCACGCTGGTTTGCTGGAATTGCTTACTGGCTCTGAGTAGAGTCATCATTAATACGTTTAGTTACACAGAATTTGGCTACTCGGAATGTCTGTGACACAAATGTGCGATTAAGAGACACTTAGAGAAATGTTCAAGAAAATGCTAAACGTTTTTAAGCAAACAGGCTGCAGCAGAGCTTTTGGCTCAAGGAAATGTATTCATTTAGTAGGCGAAGTGGTGAACAAATAAAATGTTTGACCTAATGATAGTGGTACATGAAGAGTGAGGAGATTGCCAAAGTGGTTACAACGCCTCCTCTAAACAATGTTTTGAAACAAAAACACTTGTGTAGTTAAAATACTAATGGAAAAACAAATTAATAAAATTGGTTCCCCAGGGGATTTTTAGTTACAATCACAGGCTATACTTCCACATTACCCCAGCAGGGGTTGGCAGTCCATCATGAAGCCAAGTCAGAGTCAAGTGAGACAAACTGTTTGAAAACATGTTAAACATTTATCAGTTTCACCTTTCATTTGTATCTGCTCAAACGTAGAAACAGAGTTTACTATCAATAATAAAAAACACTTGCTCTGTGGGTTGTACAGACCTACTGCCTGCATACATAAGCAAACACCACCTGACAGCGTAACTGCAGGGCTTATGTAACATTACTGGTGGAAGCACCAGCAGGAACCTGCCAGTATCTTATGATGG
Source organism: Pseudomugil gertrudae (assembly GCA_037177535.1). NCBI lineage: Eukaryota > Metazoa > Chordata > Actinopteri > Atheriniformes > Pseudomugilidae > Pseudomugil > Pseudomugil gertrudae. Next base: position 22,503,813 of record JBAMHV010000010.1, read on the forward strand.
CTGCGAGGCAGCTGGGAGAACAGAGACCTCTCAGGTACACGGACAGCAGCATCTTTATTAGCCCTTCAGGAAAAATAACCCAAACATTAATGCAACATGGCAAACCCCGTCCAGGACTGTCCAGGCCTTGTCAAACGGGCCTCAGACAGCAAAGTTCACAACATTCAGCATCCTAACAAGCATACAGGAAATCCAGATAAATACATAAATAAATAGGAGTGTTGTATTTGGCAGGTCTATGTTGTTTCAGAATACTGCTGTATATTTGGATAGCTACTGGAAGCTCCCTGCACTGCTGGGCTTTGCAGGTATCTATATAGCTCTTTCATGGGTACGGACAAGACTGAATGTGGGGTTTGATGATCAGGAAGGGGATTAATAAAATGTACCTCAGGTTAGGTGTTGAATGTTTAGTCTGTGAAAATATAGTCATTATACCTCATTAATGTTAATGGTGCTGCTGCTAGTCCTCTATTAGCAAGTTTTCCTTTACATGAACACAACCTACATCTACTGACACACATAAATCAGAAAACATAGAATCCACGTGAACACATTGTCACATAACAGAAACCAAAACCAAGCCACGTCAACTCGATTTGGTTTGTGAACGCTCTGCATTGAGAAAATGGAATTTTGTTTGTGCACCTCAAAGCATCCATCAAACGACATTAGAAAAGCCCAGAAGTATAGTTTTCCACAACGTTCTGGTTTCTCTGGACGTTCCACAGATCTGTCATCGGTTTTCACATAAACACTTCATTTGGTAGAAACGTTTCAAGTGAAAACTGGTAACAGTGAGGCCTGTCTATTATCTGGAGAAAGAAGGAAACTGTGGCTGCTGTTGCTTTTCTCAAGCTGCAGCGTTGTTAGTGAAATCCCTCTCATTTCCGAGGTACTGAGGATACAAAAGTAGGCGAGTAAAAGAAAAAGCAGCACGTTTAATCAACAGTATTCATGTGGCTTTATGTCATAGAAATAAAAGATGTATATTTACATGTAATTTGTAGAAATTGACATTTTAGCGTAACCCCATACATGATGAACCTTAACTGATTAGTTAAACCTCATGTCCACCATTTTTCGCTGCTTTAATTCACTTTGTTGTCCAATTTTTAACACTCCCCCAAAATAAAAGTGCTCATGATGCTTCAGACTAACAAAGTCTGCATGCTGGGAATGTGCAGGCTGCCAGTTCCCCTCTACTCTTTGCCAAAGCTCTGGAGAAATGAAGAAGGGGGGGCATGAAATTCTCTTTTGAACAACAGCTGAGAGCTGGGACATGTTTTAAATTTGGACACTATTGACTGTTTTTATGGCCCTTCTGTAATATGTTTTATGTGCCTCCCAAAGATTGGAAGGAGGCTTGCATCCCCTCCCCCTCCACAATGCATTCTCATACATCACACAGAGGAGCTGGATGTCAACGCGCCCTAGGTCCCCTGCACTTTTTCCTGCTCACAGTAAAAGTCATGTGGCTCAATATGGCAATATGAGGCAGCCCAAAGGCAAATAGAATGATGGAGGATGAGGAGGAGGAGGAGGAGGAGGAGGAGGGGAGGAAACAAACAAGAACAAAAATAGGGTGAAGAGTAAAATTGTGTCATCAGTTAAGAATGGTCTGCATGCAGCACCTTAACACCCCGGGATACTGGTGATTAAATCATGCAGAAAGGAGGACGGCTAGTGTTGTAATGCTCAGCCCAACTGTGCACATCTGATGAGTGAAACAAGGAGAAAAATGGAGAAAAGAGGGAACAATGTTGTGAATCATTGCATAGATCCAATAAGTCACAGCTTTTGCTGACTAAAGCAACACGTTTCTGGTAGTTTCATTTACAACAGAACCAATTTGTGGACATGACAGGAACAGCTTATCCCCAACTGCGGTCGGAAAGAAAAGCAAATGCTTCAACAACCTTCATTCACCAACAGCACGCTCGTTTGTTTTGCTTGCATGAAAAACAATACTACGTCTCGGTTTGTCCTCAGAACTCCTAATAACTCGGTTTCCGTTGGAAATGTTGCTCTTCGGTTTCCCAGACACAAGCACACAAAATAATCCCCAAAAGGAAGATTTAGTTTGAAATGAAAAATCCTGCATTGTGTTCACAGCAAATATGACCACATATATATGGTGGAAATAATATGAGTCTTAAGTGCAACTCTTCTCCAGTCTCATCTCTCCTTCCTGGTGAAAACAGCCCCTCGTGCACCACAGCTGGAATAATTGTAAACACATGTGAGAAGGAGGTCACTGTCTTCCAGTGGCTGCAATTTAGGATTTGTGGAAACAGTAGATGGAAACAACACAGCTCCCATCTGCATTTTGCTTAGTGACCTTATATTCCCAATCCCTCTCCTCATTTTAAGCCCCTTCATTCATTCGCTCAAATCAGCAGCTGCATTGTAGATCTCATGATCATTTGCACAAGGTCAGTGTGGTTTTTCCCTGAGGAGGAGGAACATAAACAAGACACATGAATGAGGAGGAGGAAAAGGATGAGCAGAGGAGGGATCTGGGGTTGTAGATGCTGGCAACTTACAATAAGCACTGTGGCAAGGACGTGCACTGGCATCAGAGCACTCGGCTCTGCCAAGATTACCAGTGCAAATCTGTATCTCACACATTAAAGCGCACGCATACGTTTTCTGTCTTCAAAGAAAGAAATGCGGCAGTGGCATCAGTGTGAACAGATTTACAGACACACATGTGCGAAGATAATGCCTCACTATCCAGAATGCTGCCATGGAGGTATGAAAACCTGCCAAGGACATGTGAGAACCAACACCATACCAGAATAAATAAACCGCACCATAAGATTTTCCCCCACCGCAGGAACTGGGAGAAAAAGGGAGGAAAAAAGAAAAATGGTGGGAAACAAGAGAGCCGCAAGAGAGGTTTAAAGGGGAGCAAAGCCCCCAGCACGCGGCCCAGAGTGTGCCTTGCATGCAACTGCTTCCCACCCACAGAGCCAGTCTCCAACACGTTGCGTTGGCCGGACTGAGAAAGCTGGAGCTGACACAAATAGTCCTACTAGAAAGGTGATAAATTTTTAAAAAGATGATGATAACAGGGATCCAAGCGGGAGTGTACCAGATGCAGGAGAACTGTAAGGATCATTGCTGATTTAAGAGCGGAGCAACGTGAAGAAGAAAGAAATATATCAGGGGAAAGTTTCCATTCAGCTGTAATAAAGAAAAATAGAAAAACACTAAAGTGCAGTAAAAGACGGAGAGACCACTTGCACATGCAAACAAAGAGAATGCTAGAAAATGGATATCTGATGGCACTAATGATGATTTGTAGCATCCATATACAAGCTGTTAAATTAAACTGCTTCAATTTTAAGCTGCAATGATTTTTATATTTAGAGCAACAGTGGATGAAATGGCTGTGTGAGGTGTGAAAGAGGAAATATACTCAGATTTATCAGCCGGCTGCATAACTCCCCTGACGTCTCAGTCTTTTACCACCTCTCCAAATATTTTTTGGAATATTCTTGAGCACCTTTTAATGCAATGTGACCATAACGTATGTGACCATAACTTTGGTTGATGATCCGAGTATGAGGTGAACCAGCTTATGCATATAAGTGAATCTCTGCGTTTCCTGAGATTAGGAAGCATCGTGATCACTTTTAATCGGTGATGAAGCGACTCATATGTTAAAGCAACTTGTTTATGATCCAGTTAAATTTTTAACCTTCGGCCCAGTAAAGGCTTTTGTTCTCCTCTTTTTTCTTCTCATGCAGAAGATGCTTTTATACAAACCAGCAGTGACAGTAAGAAACTGTGAAAGTAGGCATATCTGAGGTGTTATCTGTGGGTATAAGTAACTCATTCCACCTTCATGAAAGCCCAAAAGAGTCTGAATTATTCTTGCCTTGTGTATATGGATGGGAGAGTAAGACCATGTTTCTGAGATGAACAGAGGACCTGTGTGATTTACTTTAAGGTAACAGATCTAATAAAATAACTGAATTCAGTTTGATTTGATCTGGTCACCAGTGAAGTTCAATGAATAACAGAGTAGCATGTGTCCTTTATGCTTGATCAAACACCAGCTGGGCGATCTTCTAGGTTTCACTACGCATGCTAAGAGACCTACTGAAAGTGTCCTGCACTGGTCCAGATGGAAATCAGAAGTCCTGTAGCTGACATGCTGAGATGGGTAGTGCAATGCAACATTTCCAAAGTAAACACTATTGACTGTGATGCGTGGCATATAACACTATTTATCACACTGTGCAGCTATCTGTGCATTATTTTTCTTTGCATTAAGTTTTATTTAGAATTTCCTCATTCATTTGAATAAATTAACAGGGAAAAAAACATAATCCAGGCAAGAAAGTAATAATTTTTCTTTTATACTACTATAATGAAGATGTAGAATATCCTGTACTTCATATTTATATATATATATATATATATATTCTAATAAATGTGGTAGATCTGCAGATCTAAGCATTTCTTAAAGAGATTTGATCTCAGAAATAAGATTATCTTATTGTCAAGAGTTTTTCTGTTGTCATTGTGGCTTAGTGGTTAAGAGGAGATGTGCTGAATTTCATCATCCCCACTAATATTTGTCATCTATAATGAATTATAGTTATGGAGTTGGTTGGAGCATGTTTTACATTTAGAAAAAAAAAAGTACCACTAAAGTCTCATTAAAAGTGTAATTGTAAGTTAATATATCCATCTGGAACCCACCTTGAAAACAATCCCTGAAAGATTGCTCAGAGTAAGCATTTCTTCTCAGAACAACATCATCACAACCTGCAACAGGTAGATACACCACTGCGTCTGATAGTGGGGGAACACTGGAACTACAACATAACAAACTGCTACGGGGAAAAGAAGGCCGGGCATATGAGGAGCTCAAATTATGGATTGTGGACAGTGGGGAAGGAGGCCCATGCCTGACCTCAGCTACGGAAATTATACCGCCAATTATCCTGGACGTATTCCCCTTGAGCTCCAAACACTCAGCGGCCAGCCTTTACGACCTTAGGAAACTTTCTGTGTTGTTTTACTGCGGTGACCTCACTTCAGTTAGCGTGCACTACAGCCCTGCTGGGAAGAAGGACTGCTACTTGTCACAACCCAAAAGCATGATGTCAGAGGAAAGAGGGTTTATGGATCTTTACATCTATCCAGGATTTTGCTGGGTTTGTAATACAAGTGCGAGCAGGAGGCAAACTGATGAAAAGTAGATGAAATCTAGACCGCATCTTTGTCGATGTTATCTATGATCAAGTAATAATTATCTTAACAATGAATGAGAAAATTAACTGTACTTTTTACAATGTATTTGCTGATTATGATAGAAACCAAGCTGCTTCCATGTGCTGTTGCTAATTATGTTCACGTCCTTCAGAAAGCAAAGCAAACTTCCCACATGTGTAGCAAGGCTGGTCAAGATACCTAGACACCATGTGTTGTGAGAGAAAGCAGCAGGTCAACCCTCCAAACCTTGACTATGCGAAGCTGTTGTGAATAAATGGGGAAAGACAAGAGCAGAGATGTTGCAACTCATTAGATTTAACTGGTTTCACCTTTGTGCTTGACATTCAACAGGTTTTGTGGCTGTGAAGGAGTGTGTTTCTCAATCTGTGTTCATGGCATTATGGATCACTGATCTACTGTAGCTGATCCCTCAGCTGTTCTGCTGTTCTGGGAACTGTCACCTCCAGATGCTCCTTTAAAAGCACCTTATCAGTTGAGTCACAGTTTTTAACCATTGGCTGCATTTAAACTTTCTGTTTTAGTTTCATGGAGGATGGAGGGAGCCCAGGTGTCTCTGGGTGTTCATGAATGAAGGATGAAGCAGGAGACTGATGCAGCATCGGCAGAGAGGAAGATTCTGCAATGGGCTGTAGGGGTGAAGATGGAGCACAGCTAAGAAGGCAGAGATCTCGATTTACCACTTAATCTGTGTTTCTACCCTCATCTTTGGCCACAAGCTGACCAAAAACGAGATCACAAAAACATATTGCAGAAATAAGTGTTCTTCGCAGGCTCTCGCTTGAGAAGCTCGATCATCCTGGAGAAGCTCAGAGTAGTAATGGCTCCTCCTTATTGAGAGGATCCAGATGAAGTGGCTCTTTTATGTGATTAGGATGCTTCCAGGCACCTACCTGGTGTTCACCTCTTGAGGGCAGAGATCACAGGAAAGACCCAGGACAAGCTGGAGGGACTAAGTTCGGCTGACATTGGAATGTGTAAGGATAACCCTGGATGAATGGAAAAAAGTAGCCAGGAAAAGGAAAGTGGTGGCTTCCCTGCTTAGGCTCAACCTGACCTCTAATAAGTGGAGGATAATTAAGTTAAAATGATCATTTAAAAAATGAGATGAAGAGTGGCAACTTTTCACTGTCTCTGCAAAAACCTAATTGCTCTGCTTGGCTTGATGGTTTGTGATCATCCATCTTCATTACAAAGAGGTTTTCAGCATGGTTCATATCTTGACATTGAACTGACCATGACAGGCTTTTGAGGTTGTGATCCTTTATCTTAGGGGTACCCAAGTTTGGTCTTTGAGATCTACCATCATCTCCATTTAAACATTAATTCACCTGGCTGTGTGGCCTGAGGGTAGTCCTGTTGTAATCCTCTGAGTTGGGAAGCATAGTTTTAACACAAGAAAGTAAATGTTTTTCTAATATAATCTTGTATACATATATATTAATGGAATATTTACCTAAATCCAACCTTATAGAAGCACCTTCTGATCATTACTAATCCCACCTCCAGGCAGTGTTCTGCTGTCCAGTTTCTCTGCTCTTTTTCAAACCTCAGAGGTATTTGTGTCTCATAAATTAAGTTTTGCATGAATCAAGCCCTGACTGTCATTTGATGTCAACCTGGTTATTGAATGGGGAGTTTGTGGTCATCCATTTCAGTTCAAAGTTGTTTTCAGCCTCTGCAGAATGTAGTTTTATTGTTCTCATAAAGCAGAATAAGATGCTCTTATTCTATTCTAATCTGGGTAACAATACTATCAATATCAATACTATTCTTAAATCAATACTGATTTAAGAATAAATATTGGCCTCTGGTGTTATTTTCCAGAACTGAATTTACACACATGGACAAAGAATATGCATTCATACAGAAAAAAATGAAAATGTTCAAAAGGACTTCACCAGATGACTTTATGAAATGCTTTCATTCAGTTTGAGTGTTTCCGACATTTCACTCACCAGATCCTCCTGTAATACATTATACATAGTGTCTCATTAATTTCTTACAGGCAGCAAAGCATGATTAATACTTCTGATCCATCCCAGAGAAACCATGTGGTTCTGCAGGACAAGTTCCAGGGATAAAAACAACTGTCGTCAGTCCTTCAATAGCTGAGAAAGTTTGAGAAGTGAAGTGTACAGTTTTGCTGTTGTGTTGACGGACTGAACATTTTGACATGAGACGATACAATCCAGACAAAATGAGAAATAAGCTGAAATAGTTGAAATAGAAAATATTTGTAAAGACTGTAAAGCTAATTGAAAAGGAACAGAAAAAGGTTTAGATTTAATAAGGCAGAAGAAGATGAAATGTGTATTAACCCTTATCCATTATGTTCCATAGTAATCTATGCAACTGAGACAAACAGAAACACACTATACTTTGCACATGAGCTTTGCATCCTGAACATCCTGAACTGCAGCTGTATTTAAATTCAAATGAATGTGGGCACATGTGCACAACACACACACACAGTTTTCATACTGCATCATAGCCAGTGATGCATTGAATCCGAATGCATTCCACAAAGCCGCTTCCCAGAAATCCAAGGTGATCCTTTCTGTGATCAACATGGAATGACATTATTAGGGAAGATAACATTTATATCTTTCTCAGATTCTCATTTTCACAGTAAAATAATAAATGCAAAATTGTGTGGTGAAAGCGAAGGTGTGCTAAAGCTAAGGCGCACAGTCAGGTGACTAAAAACCACATTTGTGCTGCACTCTGCCTTCTTGCAGCAGATATTAGATACCAGTCAATCTAAAGAACATAATTATCACAAATTTCAGGAATAAATTACATCTAAACAGATGGGTTTAAAAAAACCAGCCCCCTCATAGTTATCATGAGTAAACTGGACCTATTGGTCTAAAATGGCTTTCTAAACCAGACTCTGGTGTGATGTTAACACGGGAATCTATGAGGCTTTGCTCCGTTTTGGAGCCTCTAGTGGATGACTTGGGAACTGCAATTATTTTGCACTTCCATTTAGGCTTTAGTTTTTTACAACTGAAATTTCTGCTTGAGTAGAACATGACTTTTCCTGGCTCAGCTTTGAGATCTGACATCAAATGATGATGTTCACCATGCTTTTTTATTTGTTTTAAGTATCTGTAAGTAGCGTTAACAGCAAGATTTCTGTCAATTCGAGTACTCGGAGCGTGATGTCCGACACTGTGCTGTTGCTGTTTGTTGCTCCCTGCGTGTTTGGTGTATGCTTTTCATTCCTAAAGCGTGTCAGATAATACTGACAACATAGGGGGAACTTTGTTGGTGAAACCTCTAATATAAATCTTTGATGGCGTGTTAGTTGACAGATCAACTCTAATCAATGTAAGCAGTGGATTGTTTCTGTTTTCTTTTCCACAGTTCTGTAAAGGCAAGAAGAGGCGAATACGGAAGTGCAATGGAAAGCTGGACAGGAGAGCTGCATTGTTAAGAGTGTCCAGTCAGATGATGCACATCGGATGCACAAGGCAGTCTGACCTGTTGCTGCTGACGGGGAGGGGGGGTACAGTCCAGAGTCAGAGGGGTCAGTCAAAGGGGGTAAATGGAGCTGCATGAGTTCTCTCCAAAATCTGAGAAAAACACAAATAAGCCATTCATTTTTCCTTTTGCTCCCCTGATGCTTTGGCCCTCAACCACTTAGCCAGAGAAATGATCAGTGACTGCTGTTTAAAGTGCAAGCATAAGCAGAACCAGTGTTTTACTATGTATGGACCAAACCAGTTGTCTTTAATCGCACAAAACTAGTGCTCAGGAGTTAAAAAAAAGAGTAAAATTAATATAGTAATCATAACCTAAAGGTAGTTCGTTTAAAAGGCCAGATATCATGGTACTGGTGGTCTGGTCTGGTCTGGTGGAGGTAGAAATGAGAGCATGAGTTAAACACCCAGTCCCTTCACCCCAATTCACAATCTATAAACACTCAATTCCTTCCCTTCAGTCCTCTCTGACTGGAAAAGAGATGCGAGGAGAGGTAACAGACACAAAGGAAAAATACATTTATTTAATAAACTGAGACATTCTTGTTTCTGTGCAATCATTAAAACCTAAATTAAAACAAATCTGATGGATGGGCCAGCTGCATTGTTCTGTTGCAGGTTGCAGCTGTATTTAAAATCTTGTCAGATAAGCCCTGCATCCATTTTCTGACAACATATAAACACAGGCAAAAAAAAGGATTTATTGATGTATCCTCAGTTTTAGTTCCTCCAACAATCTCCCACTCTCCATTATCCTCTCTTCAGCAGGTGTATTTCAGGAATAAAACACATCATGAACATTATGTGTGTTATCCATCTATTATCTACCACTTCTCCCTGAACGGGGTCGTGGGGGGGGGCTGGAGCCAATCCCAGCTAAAATCAGGCAAGAGGCGGGGTACCCTGGACAGTTCACCAGTCTATCATAGGGCCCATTTTGTGGATTAATGATTTCAAAATAAAACAAAAGTGGAGAGAAGTAAAAATAAAAACAAAAAAGTCACAAACTATAAAAAATGTGACTTACAACTTTTTTTTGTTAATAACACTTCATCTGACCGTGCACATGGCAAACAAATAACATTTTCAGGAATGCATGATGGGAGCGGTAAGGTGGCTTTGGTTAAACAGCACTGAGGTCACGTCGAAATCTTTCCGGACATAATCATATTTGATCATTTAGATCATTTTCCAAAATCAAATCCTTATTTTTCCCTGAGTAAGCTCCTTCTTCATACTTTTCCACATTAGTATCCATTTATGAATATGAATGAAAGCTTGTCAAAGAAATTCCATATCACTCCATTTTCCACACTGATTGCTGCTGCTCAAGCATTCCAGACGATTGCATGTCATTATGTCTGCCTAATCCCACATTAGTCTCCATTACCCAGACATGGCATAACCATTCCACTATCTCCGCAAATTAGGCTACTGCTATTTTTCTTCCTCTCTGCACACACACACACAGCAAACAACCCAATGCAATCACGTGCATGTTTTCAGTTCTGGCTCTCTCTTTAAGAACTTTTCTCCCCCAAGACATTAAATGCATGAGGGACTTTGCCTTTCCTGTAATGTATAGCTTACAACGTATGACTTATAACAACAGCTACATGTGAGACACATTTCATTGGGTGATTTACTGGTTTACAGTTCCTGCTAAAACCCATCCAGCATAAAAGAAGGAATAAAATCTAAACATAAATCAGCTCATGGGGTCATTATGTAAGGCAAGACCTCAGTTTGGGGAATTGAGACCGTGCACCCTCACACAACGACACACACCCACAAAAATACATCAAATATACCTCTGCCTTGGTGAAGGATGGATATGCTGCAGAAACGACACGTCTTGCCAGATATATTGTGGCTTTTACTGCTGTTGGCTTGTGTTCCACTTAACGCCCTTTACTTTTACACACACAATATATCACTCAACTGCCTCTCACTGCACTGCTAATCTAGTGGGTCAGCAAGCCAGTGGGTCATGGTAAAAGTCCTGAATATAACTGAAGGTGGGGTCACCAGTCAGTGCTGGATTTCAGCTGCAGAGGAGATAAACCATGTAAATGAATGCTGCTAGCATTACGAGTGCAGCACATGCACATATAATCCTGCTATACCAGATCAAACTAGAGCTCAGTTTGCTTTGGCATTTAACAGTGACAACAACCGTTTATTCATATCAATATTTAATTAGCTTTGCTATCAAATTGTCTCAGTTTTTGGTTGATCAAATGATCATATTGGCTCACATTTCAAAGCCAGGGGAATTGAACTGAGGGCTTATATCGATTTGATTGATCGTTTCTGTGGGGGATCTGAATGTGCTTATATTTTAACACGGGCACAGCCAGCGACAGCAAACCCAACCAAAGAAGAGCAGAGAAAGGGATCAAGAAGCTGTAAACACACACGGCTGATTCTGATCATACAACAGGGAAAACACAACAACAAAATATGAGAGTAGCACTAAAATATAACATAAAGGGAAATAAAAAAGATGCTTACCATTTGTTAAATTGTAGAAAACATTGGGCAGCTTGGCTTTTAAAAAAATGACAATTTAATTCTGACATTTCTGCCTTTATGATAATAACATTCAATCCTTTATGGTCAAGATGATGGGCATGGCATGAAATTGAAGGTCAAACTTTGTTTTGGCCTGAAACCTCTGAAAGCGTCCTGGGGAGATGTTTGTAAAATCTCACAGAGAAGGAAGAATAAACTAACATCCTCTTATTAGTAGTATCAGTGCCTTGGTTTGATAACCAGGTTTGTCAGTACGACCTTATACATATACCTTATAACTGCAGATGCTCTAAACTATAATCTATGAAAAAGAAAGACAAAAAAATGGTGTTATTTAATTAGTCAGCTGATTGATTTGTTGAGTAATTGTTGAACGGTACTGCCGTACAGCAATTTGCAGCAATTACAATAAAACAGTTCTTAAATGTTAAACACACGATAATAAAATAGTCTTAAATCAAAGTTTGAGTGTGTATTTTGAAGGAAAAGTGAACAATATTTCAAAATGGAAAGTTGCTGCAACATGTTGGAATCACAGAAGCATTTGGATCGGTACCACTGAGGTACCCAGCCCAACATTTACACCAAGTAGTGCAGAATCCTAGTCTATAAATATACACATACACATTAACACCATATTAACACGACGCTATAGCTGCAGCTCTGCAGTACATTAAGTCTCTTTGCTACAATACGTAAACCAGATGTAAGCCCTTAATGCATTGCAAAACCGATTTATATTCACATAAAACCACAACACTCATTTATGTATTTGCACCAAGTAGGCATTACAGAGGTGGTGAAGAATGTTTGGGGACTGGACACATCCAGAGGGACAGCAGCTGACTGGATGTGTCCAGCTGAGCAAACATATGAAGCTGACATTTTTAGAGAAGATGAGCTCTGAGTTGACACACAGTGTGATGCAGAACAGGAGGCCAGAAATGTGCAGCCTGTCCTAAAACAGACAACAAGGCAGAAAAATACACCGTGGAATGATTAGTAAACAGAAACCTTAAAAACATATGCTCACATATGATCTCATTAATGAGAAAATACAACATCTGGTGTTCTAAACGATGTCCAAAAGGGGGAAATATTCTGCCTTGTTCTGCAGTTGTTTTTAAAAATGAAATGTTTTGGAGAAGTCAATATGTAAAATGATTTTAATGGCTTTTTAAAGATGTTTTCCACAGACTCTGCCACTGTGCAAGCCAGCTTTTTCAGGAATAAACTCAACAAACATACTAAAATCCCTACTCTTATTATAATAAGATCATCCTGGCTGCAGGAAAAAGTATCTGGAACAAAACAGGGTGACACACACATGAAACAAAGCAAAAAACTCATTTTGGGGGGTCACGGTGGTCCTTCTCTGGCTAGTTTGTCTCTTCTGGCATGAAATGCTGTTAGATTAATGTCTAAGGCTGGACCTTCCTCCTGTTACTGTGAGGCAAAGTGGATTAGCTATAATTAAAAACATTATACTTTCCAGCTGAGATTTCACCCACGGATGAACACATGACACATTAAAATATGCTCACACACTGTGCGCGATCTGTGACATTATATAACACGATCTGGCTACAAAAGTTCTGTCAACACAACGGCTCCGCTGGGCTTTTGATGATTGCAGCTCAGCTCCAAAAGATCAGTGTCATGGTACAGAAACTCAAGGGGCCATCGGTGACTGATTTGTGTGTCTGTGTGTGTCTGTGTGTGTGTGTGTATTTATCATTGGTTCGAGTGCTACTATCTGCTGTGGAAAGTGGAACTATCCAAACCAAATGATGGAATATTTTCCTTATTTAATGAAAAATAATCTCTCAAGGCTGAATGGGAAACTAAATAAGTAGTTAAGGAGAGGTGTTTTCTGCAGTGTGTGCAGCCTTGATGGCAAAGTGAAAACAGCTGAGAAATGACACAAAGAAATCATCACAAGGGCTGAAAATCCATCTGGAGCTGTGAAGGTATTGCTGCAGGTTTGACTCTTTACTGAATAGGGTATCTGTGCTTCAGCCAATCAAAGGCTATACTAAAGGTTTAAAGATTTGAGAGTGGGTAGATTATTACAAGTAGAGGTTGTGATCAATGACCGGAGACCAAGCTGGTGGCAGCTAAACCCCGTCTTAGAGATAACTTCTGCCTGACACGAGAAAAAGAGAAGGCGGGCTGAATCCCATAAGAAATTTCAGAATCTCCTTGGTAGCAAATAAGCCATAAAATGTAGCGGCAAAAATCTCCGGCATCTGCTTTTGTGAAGGGCCATAGGGGAGTCTTGACTTTCTCTTGGTTACATAAACAATGGAGCTTTAAAGTCCAAATGCCTTTAACAGTGGAGCTACCGCCTGGCCACTAAGATTGCTTCCTCCTGCTCCCTCTGCACAAATACACTAAAAGCTACGGTGACTGATTAGGAACCAAATTTCTAAAGAGCTTCGTAACTGCATGAATATTGTACATTTAAATATGAAACACTGAACGGTGTCAGGTTTGTACAACAAGTTTTGAAAGGGTTGAGAAATGTTTTAATGACGGGGGGGATAGAGATTACAAACAGAGTTAGGATTGACAGAAAAAGCTGAGGAAAGATTTACGAGGCAATGAGAGAGGAAGGACATGATCACACTCATTTCATTTGAACATTCCCAGCAGGAGAAAAGACAACACCAACTCTTGTTAAATTTGTTTACATCTTTTAGGCAATTCGTTGTTTTTAACAAGGCCAAATGCAGAAAAATACGCTTTGTTTTCAGCAAAAAGAGGAACACGGCACATTCCCCTCGGTGGGAGCCAACAGCCGTTTTTATAAAAAGTGATAGTACATGTGTCTATTTGTGTGTGGGTGGGAGCGTGCGTGTGTGTGCGTGCAAGTGTTTACACAGCTGGAAGTTGGGAGCAGAATGGCTTCACCTGGCGGTGGTTCCTGAGCTGTCTGCTGTGATCCCATTAAAAAGCAGACAGGCTCTGGCACCCTCTCCAGCAAACAAGAGGACTTCACTTAGCAAAATATCCCTGCATTAGAGCCCAAAAAGCTGGCTGAATCCCCTGCTGAATTTCCTTCGGGGGCAAATGGTTCTCTCCCTAAACTCTTGATAGATGATTTCTCTGGCAGGGTTCAGGTGGATCTGCTGAGTGGCCTCCAGCCCAGTTTCCACTCCATTCAACTTTCCACTCAAACCCAGACTTGTCTCCACACCTCCTCATCTCTATTGCTCTCACTTCAACCCACCCTTCTCACATCCTCCTCCTCAGGCTCAGTGCAAACGCCAATGACACTAATGCCAGATTTAGTGCTGCCTCCACAGGGGCTTAACCCTCTATCTGTTCGCTGCTCTCTTTCCTGTGTTCCTCCCAATCTACTTCACACAGTCAATCTGTACCATGGCTGCCCCTGCTCCACGTGACTCACCGATGAGGAGCTATCTCACTTAGCACAGCTGTGATGGAGAATCAACCAAACTCAGCAACCTCACTCCTTGGTTTATCCATCTCATTAATAGCTCTTCTGAGTCATAGACTGAGTAACAGGACAGAGCAGGCAAGCATGACACTATCAATCCATGGCCCACTTCAGCGGCACCACACTCTGGCTGCCTGTTTGTTTCCAGGAAAACACAGGTCCTAATGGCCCCGCTGTGATACCAAGTGTTGGAGTTTGACAAGCCTCCAGGGCTCACTCACTCAATCACTCCCTTTCCCATTATGGCTGCACGTAAGTGAGGATGCACACCTTCAAGTCACACAATGCATACAAACGCATTCTCAGTAGTCTAATTTTCTAGGTAATTGTTCTGGACAGCCTTCTAGAATCTGAAATGAAGTGGGAAGGCCAGACCCACGTTTTAACTGTGAGGGTGAGAAGAGGGACGCTCAAAAGAGACATACAGTGCTCAGCAGGGCCTGTAATCTGGGTTAGCAGCAGAAAATGGACAGTGTCTCATTAGCCTGCTGTTGGCTGCGCTGAAAGCAGGTTTCTGACTGCTTTTTCATCCATTGTGCATCATCATCATCAACAAAGCACATATATCTATTCACGGATGCTGGAGCCTTTTAGGAAAACAGTGAAATGTCTCAATGAGTTTAACACACTGCCATGTAACAGATTAAAAGCTACAGGTGAGGTGAAGTGTTGAAAATTACAGATTAGAATGACATCCAGAGCTGACAGACAGAAACAAGGACTATGCATGTACTCTGTATAGGTGTGCATCCACCTCACTGCGTACCTGTGTAGCAGATCGATGTTCACAATGCAGGCTCGGAAACACAAAAGAATAATATGTTACACAGCTATGAGCTAAGTGACCCTACTGCACCTGCTAAATGCATTTTTATGAACCTTCTAGGAATACAAATACCAAAAGAGGTATATAGATCAAAATGTTGTTAAGACAGTGTTGCTTTAGCAGAATGTAAATACTGGTCTCAGTAGAAGACTGGTTATAGTTTCATTTACAATGATGAGCTTTCAACATTTCCTTTTAGCCACTCATATTTCTTCCCCTATTTCACAAACAATGTCTCCGTATGGAGACAGGCAGAAGGTTTCATGTCAGGCAGTAATAAACATCTAACTGGACTTCGGAGCAGAGATAAATGGGTTTTTAAAACATCTTCATTATGTGTAAACTCTGAAAGATTTAGACTGGATTGAGGGAGAGAAAGAGAAATCATAAAACTGTGGTGAGGTTTCTTGTTCCTGTGGGCTAACTTGCTTTGTAGCAGCAGACACACTAAACAAACAAATAAATCAGCAGCATCCGCTAATAAAGAATAACTGAACAAGTTCAGATCCAAATGGCTAAAACCCAGATTCACCCGAGATATTTATGTGATTAAAGTCAAATGAGGAGGTTTTAAAAAATGCTTTTCACTTTATACTTTTCACGGCTGATTTGTTGCTACCATCTTTCTTCCCGTCTCTGCACCGCAGACCAGAGACAAATGGCCATCCCTCTTCGACTGGAAGCATCTTCCTGTGTTTTCACTTCTCGCTGTAACCACGTGCTCAAATAAAAACCTTGGTTTTTTTATGTAATGTGCCTTGAAATGCTTGTCGCTGTAATTTTGTGCCATCAAATTGCAGCTAAGCTAAATTTCAGTCAAAAATTCTTCAAACAAGTCCCGCTACAGGGGTACAACGGACCCCTCTATAGTGTCCTAACATTTTCAGAAAATTTTGATGAGGTGTTAATACCAAACACCTGTGCACATTCCTCTCAAACGTGGTTTATGGAAAGTGTCCACAGTTCAACGGCGCGCAGTCGAGATGGTAAACACCACGGCACGTGCCTGAATTTATGTCCTGCATTCTCTTTTAAGCACAAAGAGTGCACATATGCACCATACTAAAGCAAAAGCACACACACTGATGTCAGACAGACCTTGTGCAGACCTGTTTTGATAGGCGCAGGATTGAGTGTTGGAGATGAGACTGTGTGTGAAAGATTGGGCCTGCTCAGAAGCTGCTGTGCTTGAAGCCTTGGAACGAACACATGGAACACGTAATTGAATGAGAAACGGTCGCTTTCTGCATTGAGACAGCTTTCTGGCACAGTAATAAAAGCAGGAGGTCGGTATAGGCTTTCGTTGCTCGCTGCATTCATTCTGCTTGCATTAGTTTTATTTAGTTAGTCCTTTTGAGTGTCGGCTCTGCTTCCTCCCTGTGCCAAACCATCAAACCATGCACTCTGTCATGAACCTGTGTTGTTCAATACTTTACAAAACATATAAATCCCTTTCAATAAAAACTGGAAAAGACTTGTTTCCAGGAGTTAGACAGACAGGAGGATTGGCACAATAATTGGCTGTGTTGCTGCTGTTGTTGCTACTCTCCCTCTCCAGTGTCACATAACTCCTGCGTAAAGATGGGCAGGTTTTGTGATCCCAGTTTAATAAATTTATCACTACCATGCATCCACGTACAGGTAGTGCTTTCTCTGCCTGGCTGCTCGGCCTACATCCACAAGTTACTGCTGCAATTCATGCTAACATAAACCAAAAGGCAGGTAAGTCAGTGGAATGATGTTTCCATCAAGTTTCCAAATAATAACTGTAGAATCTGCATGTACACAAACATAAATAAACATTAATGTGTAGTCCAGACAGGGGCTGACTCAGTGTGATTTACACTCTATGGCCAAAGAGAAATAAACCATATGTGTCAACAACCCTTTTACTTGCTTTTCACAAGCTGGCTGCCACAATCAACAGAACACATTTCATTTTACTGACTCCATGGGAAAGCTTTAATTATCCAAACCGTTGTTGATTTGTTAATCTGCATCGAGCGAATGAATAATAGAAGACAACATACCCTCTGACTGCACTTGTGCTTTTTATGTTATTTATATCATTTGGAGCTTGATCTTGACATTTTTGGACTGTTTTTGTAGCCAGCGCGATGTGGGAATCGTGAAAACATGACGACACAGAGTGAGGTGTCTGCTGAAGTCGGCTGAAAACGCATTGACAAAAACAGCATCTATAAAACTGTCTTCAACGTGTTTGTACAGAAAAAATAAAATATAGCAAATAAAAAGTTGCCAAATGGTTGTTTCCTAACATAGTGATACACAAAACCACCTATTTATTATTAAATTATTCATTTGTGGTGTTAAAAGGAGGAAAATACAACCCCAGATGAACAACACCACATAATGTATAACACTGCATCATCAATTTTACCTGAACAAATGCGACGCAGAAGCAGTGTGTGAAAACTTTCATGCATGTGAACATACACATCTCATTTATGTTAATGAAAATATATCCAACACATTTTATCTCATTAGTGTGGTGCAGTGCTGTAGGTGTTTCCACGTGTTGAACAGTGAGTAGTGTTAATATAAAAGTCCTGCTCTGGCTTGAAACAATGTTTTGCTGCTCACACAAAAACATCGTCCCAAAAACATAAAATGTTATTAATGTGTTCCATAACTCAAGGCCATTTACTGTATGAATAATTTTAATATTTGAGAGGTGGCTGTGGTGGAGTTCAATGACTTGATACAAGAGAAACAAATGGTTTTGGCTTCGCATCATATGACGGGGGCTTTGAATCAGGTTTATGTATTAGACGCAGAGAGAAATGAAAATACCAACCATGGCTCGATGAGTAAATGCCTTTATTCATTTCTTTTTGGCCCACAGATATATTTTCCTCACTTGTCCTCCCTGCATCGCATTCATGCCACAAGCCATCAGTCTTCGCACGCAGACAAACCCAAAGAAACTGGAATTGTGACAACTGTTGGAATAAATGTGTGACCAGAATGACAAAAAACACTGGCAGTGTGTGAGTTAAAACACTTCCTGTCATGATTTTACACTTTGAGCAAACAGTGTCCATACATCAGTGAAAGGGTTCCAGCTTTGTGCTTTATAAATCAACAAGAGCGTGTGAGGAGTGCCGACCTGAACAAAAGTCTTGCGTAAATCAGATCTTCTTAAAAGTGATCCTAAAAACCATGATGTAAACAGATAGCTCAAATCCGGTAACATGCTGAAAACACGACTAAACCTGACTTATTGTTTCTCCTGTTTCAAATAAAGTCATAATGCGGTTTATCTGTTTTCTCTTCATGATTCTTCAGAGAATCAACTACTCATTCCCAAAACCTACTCGTGACCCATGAGTCTTTAACCCTGCTTCACTGCACTACTTACATTCAAATATGGCTTCCAGCTTACAAACTAAATTGTGAAAACATTGAAAAGGAAGCTCTTGATACAGACTCTGAGGATAGGTAAGAAAGAAACAGCTTCAGGGGTAAGACACAAACGTTCAGTTAGATTTGCAATGATTTTACCTACTTACTGGGAGATGATTTCACAATGCTTGATTAGGCTCAATGAAAATAACCTTATGGGGTATGAACCAGATTTAAAAATACATAGAAACATAATCACGATGAGTTCACAGATAAACATCATGAGTAACTTTAGCTACAGCGAGTAAAAACCACAAGCGACACATGCATTTACAATGTGAAGCTTGCTGTTTCAAGGCATTTATATCTGATCTTGAATCACTCGACTACAATCAGACTTTTATAAGTCAAAGATTTACCCAAATATTTGAACTTCAGTTAATAGATGTCAGCTTTATGCAGAGAAATCAAACCCTCTGATTAACTGTTTATGTGTACAGTAAATCTGTAGGAAGTGCCAGCATCTTAAATCAAGATCATGGTGTAATCCAAGCCAACGTCCCACATGAAGCCCGTAGCCTTGACAGCATGAAGCCAGATCACGCTTACGCAGGAGCAAAAAAACATTGCGCAAGTCAGTACAGAACACAAACACTGTCACCAGCCACACCGCAACCTTCCACCGGTAGAACGGAGAAGCCAAGAACCTACACTGAACCGCAGGTCCGCTGAGATTCAGGGCAGGATGAATGGAAATCCAGACACATGCTACACTATTATTCACTCCTTAAGATCTGAGCTTAGGTTTAGAAAAAAAGGACCACTAGTTGTGGTCGTTTCAGACAGAGGTAAGGATGGAAATGTCTCCAAACCTAAAATACTTAGAAGTAATAATATAAACAAATAAATCATTAGTTTGTGAACTCACAAAATGATTGTTTTTGTGGTAACAAACCAGCAATTTTGTTGATTTATAGAGAGAAGAGTGATTTCATTTTCTTGCTGGACCAAAGCAGAATTTGGAGAGAGAGCTTATTGTTCAAAAACAGCAAGCAGCCACTCAACCAACATCTCCCACTAAACCCTGCTGGCCTCCTACTGGTTACTGGATATAATGACTTACCCCCATCAAGTCACAACTGAACATTATTTTAAGTTGCAACTGATTCTGCCAAACAAATTGAATTTACGAGAGGGTTTGTGTATAATAACACTTTTAAGTACCATGAAACGGGAACACCGGATTTCATTTTGCCGACAGGCATATTTAGTGGAAAGTAGAGGAGAGGAGCTCTGCTGAGAGTCAAATTACACAGCAAATGCAGTCCAGAGAGTATCTGCTGTAGGAAGAGCTAGAATTGGACAGAGGTATGACCCGAGAGTGTGAAAGGCATTTGGTATGTTGGTCTAGAGCCAATGTGAAGAATGTGCCATGTGTCTCAAACAATGCTTTTGGGCTGAAGCATATTGTTAGAGGCAAGGGCATGTGGTTTAACAGAGGTCTAGCTCACAATGTCAATTCAACTGTCGATGTCGCTCACGCTAAATCTCTGGCTAAGAGGGTACAGGAACCACATGGACTTGCTTTCCTGACAGGCTGGGAAATGTGGACTGGGGCAGTGAAGGAGCAGTGCTGTGCCAACTCAAAACATATAACGTACTTAGGAATTTGGCCTATATAAGTTGTGAATAAACAGCGTAAGCAATGAGAAATCAAGCACACGTCAGAGACGGTAAACACACGCAGCCAGTGAAGCGATTAGCCGCAGGGCCTGGGGAGCAGTTTTTGGGCAAGGTGCCTTATCCAAATCACCTTGCTTTAGTAAATAAAGGGTTCTTTTATCTAAAATTAACTTGTGATCATTTTAAATAATTAATGTAGGGAACCTGAAGCATTTAAACAGTTATAATGGAGGCTTTTATCCCTTTGTAAAGTAATATTTGTATCATTTTCTAAACAATCAGCAGAAAAATCTGAATACAAGGCAGGAAATATGGAGAGAAAATAACGCACAAGGCTGGGCATGCTAATACCATACTTCAGAAACACCAGTGTGTTCAAACTGAGGCTTTTATTACTAATGATGCTGTGATTAACAATAGTATTATATTTCCTTCTGAGAGGCTGCATTTAGATCACGGTGGTAACAGTGTGCATGCTCAGTAGCAAGCACATCCTGAGACATGGTCAGAATTTTGTCATTGCATTCCTGCACACGGCATGGTCATGGCCTAATTATTCCATGCTTTACAAACCTCTGGCTATGCAATAATACCTCATTTCCCTCATTTCCATGATTTAGTATCTTGTGGCCAAGCAGGAAATCATTTCCATATTTTCGATTGATCTCGCCAGGCGGGGCTTCCTGTTTGCTGTTGTCACTGATGTAAAAAAAAACGGAGTAGTGGTGGATTTAGTGGAAATTTGGGAAAATGGTTGTGTTTGTGTCCCACATAAAAGTTACAAAGATATGTTATTTTGATATAAAATTATTTACAGATTGTTACAATTGGTTAATGTTATTAAACAGGCTAAAAAGGTGGTTTTTACAGAGCATCTGATTTAGGAACAAAAGCAGAATTTTAATTAATATGTTTTTGATGCTCGAGCTTTAAAATTCTTGCCAAAGTGCATCTAATTGATATAAATAGTAGTTAAAGCAGGAATAAGCGATAGAAAATGGATGGATGTAGTTAAAGGTCTGTTTTACTGACCCTGCAGTTGGTTATTTTTTATTCCTCAGCAGTTAGAATTAGTTTCTCTCTTCGTGGTTAATTTCCCTCATTTTAGTCTTCATCCCTCACTTTCTCTACCCAGTTTGACCAGTTTGATCATTTTAGACAATAATGGTGACAGATTCAGGAAATAGAAAAAGTAGCTTAAGGACACTGTCTCAAAATTCAGCCCAGTGTTATACATTCCTGCATTTACAGTATTAGCTCTGGTGAGACTAAGAAAAATGTGTTACAGTTACCTTTTTTTTCCCTCATATGAACATTTATACCAAATTTGAGCTCAATGCAAACAGATTATTACTGGATGTCTACATTTAGTTATCTACATTTAGTTAATTGTTTTTTAATCACTTATATTTTGCTTCCTTTTTCTCCTCAGAAGGAGCTGGAATGAAATCTTTTAGTGTATTTTAATAGAACCAAACACCAAAAACAAAAGAACATGATCAAAAGATTATAGGGGTATGTGCTGGAATCATTGATGAAGCATATTGGTCATTTTTGGCTCCGTGAGGATTAGCTAAAGGCAACCGCTTAGTCCAAATAGCATGATGAATCTAGGAGAAATATTATTAATATAATTACATAATACAATACTTTTCTTTACTTCTGTGGCGATTCTGAGCCACTGCGTAGGCACCACTGGCTTTTACTGGGGTTCAATAAAAGAAGCTATCAAAACATTCCCCAGGTATGTTAATTACAATACATTCACATCAGCTGGAATGCAACGATAACATCCACCTCCATTCCCACAGGGGGCCTTGATCTTGCAGGCGTTTACTGGGTCAAAGGACCTTGATGTGGATAAAAGCAAAGTAAGAGAGGCGCCATTATGAATATGAACTTCAGCGGGTTGGGGGCGTGGGGGGGTCTCACTCTTGGACACACTTGTGGTATTTGGGTACATTGGAGGATGCTGATGTTTCTAGGAATGGCATTTTGATTCATCGGGGGGGTTATGAGGAGACTTTGGCTAAAATTTCTGTCATTTAGGGGCCTCTGCTGTCAGGTAGATGTCACGGCCCATGGACAGTGGGAGTCTATGAGGCGGGGGGGCTGCTGGGGAAGTGGGGTGGGTTTTGGGACAAAGTGGAGCCCTGTCTCTGCAGGGATGGTCGCAGAGGCATGGGATTGATGGGGTGGTGATGAAAGATGAAGATGGTAGGGAACAGACATCCATTGAGAGTGGGACCAGTAAGAGAGGCCTATTGGGGAACTTGGGGGCCCATCATCACCTTCACTCTCTGCCCTGGGCTGAGGAAAGGAGACCAAGAGAGGGAGGAATACAGGCAGGGGGAAAGCAGGGGAGGTTGTCCGGTAGGTTTCACACACATGGGTTTATTATTCTATAGTGCGACCTGAGCCAGCTGCCCCAGCATCTACAGAACCAGTATGTGTCTATGTTATGAATCAAATCCTTCTATATGGTACCTGCTTTCATAAAAAGCAACTTCACAACCTGTGTTTGTGTCATTATAGTGGAATAAGTGACCTAGCTGCTTTCCTTGCTTGAAGGGCATGACATTTTGGATCACTGCTCCATCACTCGGCCTTTCTGATGTACAAAAATGTGAGACCGATAAGAATCAGTCCACTAAAAGGTCATGTTAGGTACTCAAACTGGGAATGTTTTTCCTCACAGTTCCAGTACCTCAACTCAGGGTATCCTCTGACACTAATTAGAAATTTACTGCCAGCATGTATTTTTTTTACCACATCTACAATCTGATCAGTTCTCTGCAGACAACCCAGCAGAATCAAGTGGCTGTTTATTTTGCCTTTACAGATAACATAATGTAGAAATATGACAGGAAATGAAGAGAAATAGATAAGGGATGCATCAACCATGGCTCTCTGTGAGATACAAACCAGGGACATTGTACTGTATTACTGGTTTGGTGCTTCGACCTCCAGACCAGCAGGACATTCATTTTCAAACACTTTGATCCGTTTTCATTTTACGGCCTCCATCCATCAACACTGTCAGTATCAGTGCTAATCAGCGCCAATTTCCCCAGATCAGATCATTTCATCCTTTGATGAAAGGGGAAAGGTATAACGTACTCACACAAGTGAAAATGAATATGTTAAACAATACTTTGCAAATAATTACATATTCAAGTCCTTTCGAGAAATTCAACACTATTTTGAACTTATCAGTAAGGCAATAAGGCAATGTATATGTTTCTTTGAATATACTCTCATTAGAGGAGCGTAAAGGTGTTTTTTATTCTTCCTCGTTTCCAGGGACAGATAGAGAGATGTATGAATTGACTATTGTTTAGGGTACGTGTGGCATATGCGTGAAGGAGGACAGCGTAACCAGAGACAGACCTTCTCCACATCCCCACCAGGGAGCTGAGCCAAAGAAACTCAAGTCACGTTCAAATAAATTCTTTCCTGTCCAAATTGACACCCTTCCGTTGCCGTGGTGTGGCTTTGGTTTGGCTTACTGTAATTTGGAGTCTAGGTGGCACAGGAATGTGGCAGGGGACGTGGGGCTGTGGTGCGTTTAAGATTGCTGACATAGCTCAGTTATGAGGTGGAATTCGAGCTCTTATCGCTTTTCACATAAACCGGAGACAAACCTACTTCTGGAAGGAATTCTTTAAAATTGGTTTGATATAAATCATCAGCTGGAGATAAAATCTCTCTTAAGTTTTGCAATGAAGATTTAACTATTCATCACCCTCACAATGTAATTATTGACATATGTTTCATATTTCTTTATAAATGTCAGCACTGTGTTGGTAAAATTGGCTGAATATGTATGATTTTCCTTTTCTTTTATTACATTCTCTTTTCTTTGTCATTTCAAATCGTGCAGTTGGACTTCAGAGAAATAAAACTTTCAATAGGGTTAAGCGTAGGTGCAAACCTCATGTGAAACATCCTGCTTTGTGTCCAAAATCTCACAGATTCTAAGGTTGCCCTGAAGCTCAGCCAAGCCCACTCTCAGCCAATGCATCTGCAGCTCATAAAACAGATAATCAACCTCACCTACCCAGAAGCTTCCAGAAGGGTCTGTGTAGGTTGCATCAGGTGGTACTGTGGACTGACTCACAGCTGGAGTAAAGTTTAACATGGTATCGACCAGTAACACTGGCAAACAGAGTTTTGATCAGTTTCAAGCAACGACGAACCTTCACGTGGTGCAGCCTTCATTTTCAACAAGCATGATTTAATTAAAGTTTCCCCGTGTACGCAGGGAGGACAGACACATGGTGTTCATAAGTGACATAATGCGCTCCTCTATAAAAAGTAATGGAATCCCCACAGCACAAAAAAATGAAAAACACACACATAGACTTATGCATCTAGTCAGACAACCTTTCTCTCACACTCACCGTCTCTGTTCCCTTGTCTCTTCTACACTCTTCACCTTTGATATACGCGTAATCTAAATTGTCAGCACTCTCTCTGAATTCCTGTCTTGATCTAAAGACCTGCATTTGATCGAGAAAGAAGACAGGTCTGGAACACAGACTTTATTGAATTCCGCATACTTATCTCCTACATGGATAAAAACCGGTCAAGTAATCAGCAGAGAATCCCCACAAATGATATCCATACATTCCTTCTGCTGCTAAGACGGACAACAAGGGCTTATGTGTGAGCATAAGAAATGTTTTTTTTCATTGCAAAGTAAAAACAATAGCAAAGTTTATTTGTTTTGCCCAAAACAAACAAAACTGCTTTTCACACAAAGATGGCATTTTAATATAATAAAATCCAAATACTGCAGCTCATCCTGCCACCATTATTTGCCTTTTGCTGGTTTCACTGTTGCAGACAGCTCAACCCTTGTGTATCACAGCATGCCATTTCAAAAAGTATGAAAGCTATTGTGTCTATGAGTAGTGTGTGTGTGTGTGTGTGTGTAAAGTGCCAATGGACAAACTGCAACGATGGAAATACAAGTAATTTTCTCTAAGTTTCGGCTCGGTTTGGTTTATTGTGTGTGTTACAACATAGCCTGTCATATGGTTCTAATGTGCTTTCAGGGGCTTCAGAAAAGAACAGTGGAGTTGTGTGTGTCATTCCACACCATAAAACTGGTACTCTGAAAAGGGGTATAAATTCATGTGGAAAAGCCCCCGTCATACTGTCTTCCTGTGGTGTTTTTGACCCGGTATGTCAGAGAAATTTCATTATGGCCTCAGGTAATTACGTTAACTTTTGAGAAAAAGCAATGTGTCTCTTTTAAAGCTATGCAGTATTAGTGAGGACTCTTAAGGTCTTTATGTTGTCCAATGGATGTGCAGTGTCTTCTTCAGATTTACACCGCACATCAACTCTGGCTCCTTCAGTCAAAAGCAGCCACACATAAGCTTCAAAACAGTCGTCCACACACCCCTGGTCAATATCGTCACAGTGATGACTTCCATCTCTGATGTACCATAGATGAAACCCAGCCAGAACTAGCTTGAAACTCAAACCATTGAAACCTCAAGGCATAGCAGACATATCTTACTCTAGTAAAGCGTTGGTATTTGTGGTTGTGCAGTTGCATACCATAAAGACTAAAGCAGTCAGACTCCAGGTCTATGTAGCAACAGAACAAGCTCCAATCATCTCCCGTGTCTGCATGCAAACTTGCAACAGCACAGCAGTAGACCAAAAAATATTTGCTCCACAGTCCAAGCTGTCCTACCTCCGACTGTGGAGCATTGATGATGTCTGCAAACCACCGGGGTTCCAATGGTTGAACCAAAGAGCCGGCTGAATGTCAGCGCTCATAAAGAAGGCCTATGATACCAGTGTTGTATTTTCATGTGTAGTTGCCCCGAACATGACCGCTTACAACTTGATCATTACAATAAATCTCTGAAAAAACCGGACGCAAAGCTGTTAGCTACTTTATGGAAACCAGTTCTTTTTCCAAAGCTGATCACCACAGCAAAGAAAACGTCAGATGTGAAGAGAACGCAAGGCCAGGACAGTTAATCTATACTTGAAGGACAGAGAAACATCTCAATAAAGTCCCAGTCAATAAAACAGTGAAATAATGAAGTGTAAAGTTCACACTGCCAGTAGAACAATGTGGCCAAGCAGAACGGGACAATAAGGCCAGAGTAAGATCTGCAACGATTCCCGCTGCTGCCGGAGCATGGAGCAACACTGAGCAATGCTAATATATGCTAACAGGAAGAAATACAGGGTGTTGACTAGCTGCTGGGAGATGGAGCACAAAGGGACCCGGGCTGTTGTTTTTGTGATGACAGTATTGAAGCAATCGAGGAGCGTGATCCAAACACATGTGGAAACTTGCTGCACTGCTTCAATGTTCGTCAGCGACTTTTTTACATAAGCTTAAGGCTCAAAACGAGCTGCATTTCCAGGTGGAGACAGAGAAATTCCAAGATAACAGCCTTAAATCAACTGACAAGACATATGTATGAACAGGGTGTTAAAAGTTCAAGTGAGAGAAAATGTCTCTTATGAGTCACAAAGCTTACAAAAGAAAAACACAACTGTCACATTTCACATGCTCTTTGATTCCTACATCATTTACAGATGGTTGAATTTATTATAAAGAAACTAAAATTGCTAATAAATTTGACTTTCTTTGGTACCATCATCCATTGTAGACAGACTATTTCATTCTCTCTTAGGTTATTACTTTTCTGAAATGAGGTACAGTTTGGCCAGCGCTTGCTAATGTGTGGTAGACTTGTTGCAATAAAGACAAAGACCAGAAAAGCAGCCATTTTCATTTAACACCAATACACCACTGACCTAGCTTTGGACAGGATTTATATTCACTTCCCTTTAATCCTCTGCTTTAAAATGTGACAAGACCAAGAGTGAGAAACACTGAGTAGATTATCATTTACAAATCTGAGTTAATGACAATGTGTATATCATTTTATATCTTCATCCATTGCCAGTGTCTTTTGTGATGGTGGGTGGGAGCAGAGGCCTGGCTCTGTTTACCTAGTCCTGATGGAGTCCAGATGGGCTCCCAATGACTCTCCTCTGCTTTATAGGATTGTTAAGTCTGGACCACTGATTCCAGCAGCCATTCAGAGCTGGGCAGATCGTCTTTAAATGGGCAAAGAAGAGCACAGATGTTTCTTAATTAGGGGGCGAAACACAGCTGATGACCCACCTGGACAATGCTGGACACTCGTTTTACCTAAAGTCCATTTAGGGATGCAAAGCTGGTGCGTGCAGGGAATGTTCAAGCTCAATGTAAGGCTATGAAGATTTTGCTGCTCTAAATTAATGTTTTCAAATAACTTCATGAATTTGTAAATTACATTTTGCCAAATTCCAGTGTGAGAATACAGGGAAGAATATTTGCATATTGGTAAAAAAAAATTATATTTATAAAGAAAAACAAAAATGTGTTTGCAAAAATCTGTTTACAAAAATGCTGCAGCAGAAGTTTCAGGTTGTTTTTACCTCTTCCTGAATAAATGATGGCAAATCAAACTGTCCAATCAGAAAGCAGATGACTTCCTGTCCTCCCGTTTGCTCTTAAGGCACATTCACATCAGACGTTTTTATTTAAGTCTTTTGCTGGGAAAGGCTTCTTCATTTGGGATATTATGAATGTGAAAATAAATTCTGAAGTGAAGAATTTAACGAAGTGGACTCGGTCCATCTCCAAACGTCAATCCAAATACAGGAAGCGAACTACAAAACAAAGCAAAACGTATTGTGTCTGTGAAGGTTCATTTATCCAGGTAGAATGTTCTTTTAAAATTATTACATTTTAAAAACACTGGACTTAAACCACAGATAAATAAATACATGTTTTGGTCATCATCAGTTGGCGCACAGGATCAAGCACAAGCATCTGTAGTCACAAAACCTTAGGTCACATGACAGCTGTTGGAGTGTGTGCCAGTGAAGATGATGTGCCAGCAGCTTGAATAGGCTCTCCTCCGTCCCCCTGTGAGGCGCTTGGTTGGTCTGTTAGGCACCAGGTTAATGTCGCATGATGAGGACAGACGATGAGGCTGCTGTTACACATTCTTGTGTGTGTGTTTTAATTATACGCTGTTGTATAAAGGTTTTTTATATATATGACTTGTCTTTATAATGTAAAGCACTTTGTATTGTGCATAAAAAACACTCTGGTTGGATTTTAACATCTCTTTGTACGAACACATGTGACTTTTTGGCTGAATCTTTTTTTTTTACAGTAAGCACTCAAATCCTCTTCCACACTGTACATTCACAAACTTGCAATTCTCAGACTTATTTTTTTGACAGGGTGGCAAAAGTTGATTTAAAAACGGAAACATTTACAGCAACAAAATTCACATGGCTTCATAATGGGCCCATAGAAAAGGCACAAAGGAACCAGACTGCATTCCCCTGAGAACTAAGTTCACCTTGAAAGTAATGACTTAGATGAGTTTCTCTCTCTCTTCAAGAGCTTCTCACAGACTACAGGAGCATTATCTTTTAAGACAACACATATTTTCTTGTGGGCCAGGTTTCACACTTTTCATGGTTAACCTCAAAAGGAAACCAGGCCTTCCCCTCACCATGGAAAAGACGGGCGCTTCAGGGAAAAATAAGCTCTTGGTATAATGTATAGATGTATTCGCCCCCACCTTTTTCTCTATGGAAAGCTCTCCTAAGCCCTCAGGGTAATAGCTTCCATGTGCAGAGCTTCATGACTCTAAACAAAACTGTAGTAACAACATGGGAAAAGATCGATGTTATTGCAGTGCTTGTCATAATCTTCAAAGAATCAGATTTTAGCTTGTCTAAGAGATGCATATGTGATGTCCGCTGAGGCTTTTATGTCATGCATGTTTAGATGTTGTAGTTATAGCTCATACTCACACTCTCTCACAGACACCCATCAATAAATACATAAGCACATGTAATCACAAGAGGAAAGCACAGCTTGAGTTATATCTCACTGATTATTTCTGTGTTTAACTTCTTACTTTCCATCCCTTCAATCCCCTTTAACCCTTAAAGATCAAACCCATGAAAAAATGGTTAAATGGTTAATATGAGATATATTTGCCCATTTAAAATGGTAAACAGTAAATGGACTGCACTTATCTTCTGCTTTCTGGTGTCCATTAAGGGACAGAAGACAACAATCGGATTGTGATCATCAGGGTTTTAAGTTGTTACTGCGAAGTGATTTTGAATGTCTCAGGATCTGTGTTATGCTGCAGGTTAAGTTTGTTAAAGACGTGGTGGAGCCTTTGCATAAAGTGCTTCTGTTTTGTGTCTGTGCTGTTCTTTATTTTTAAATTGGAAGCAGAAATTAACTTTTGGAACAGAAATAAATAGGCTAAGGGTAATGATTGGTTAGACTATGCAGAAAGAAAAACATTTCACTGCCTGCCTGTTGCTACCGCCCTAATAAATCACTATATCAATCAGTAAAAATTTGGATTTATATCAAAAAGATCAAATAATTTGATGCTTGCATGCCATTGATTACGAGTTACCTCAGCATTTGAGCTACTTTTTATTTAATTGTAATAGATTGTTTTTCCATTCCAGCAGTTGGTTTGCAGCTAAATCTAATATCAATGCCATTTTTGCACTTTACATATTCCTGATCTTCCCACAAAATTGTTTGCATTGCAGATGTGCACACATACTTGTAAGATAGCACATTATTAATATCATATTGCAGATAATTTCTGTTTAAGTCCTTTGATGCATGCATGGCATACATTTGTTGTCTGTATAAAGTAGAACCGCAATGCTTTGGTCTGAATTCCTGCTTATTCTCGCTCCACACACACCTTATAACCC
>JBAMHV010000010.1:22538816-22554761 GCA_037177535.1 Pseudomugil gertrudae
GTGAATGTGGCTGGGGAGAGGGAAGTCTGGGCTTCCCTTCTTAGGCTGCTGCCCCCGCGACCCGACCTCAGATAAGCGGGGGAAAATGGATGGATGGATATAGGACATGTTATAAAAGTCATTTAAACTCCACCTTTCATGGTTTGTTTTAATCCATTTAAAAAAGAAACACAAATGGAATTTGCAGGAGATGGTGTGAGAACTTTTTCTAATCGCTTATAAAATCCTTTTTTGTAAATATTCATACAAGTGTTGTTCCTGAATTATTTCAGATAAACACAAAATGCTTCATTAGCATGACTGAATTCTGCTGTAAAATGACATAAAATGTTCCCTCCTCTTTCTGCTAAAATGCATCCAAATTTGTATCACTTTCTCCTCTCCTACCATCGTCTCTCAATCAAGACTCATTTCAGATGTAATCAATGGAAACACTTCACATTTCTGTATAAAAAAAGTCTGACTTCAAATGCTCCTCCAATGATTATGAAGGCCATCAAGAGTAATGAAGACATTATGCTTGAGTGAACAAAATAAGAGGCAAAGATTAAAATGTTGGCTATGAGAGTGGCCATTTTTGGTATGCTTAAATTCATTAATATTGTAGAAATCTAAATTCCCTTTCCCTTTGTCATTATTTACATGCATATATAAGTAAATGCACATACTGTTTGTAGTTTACAGGTAATGTCTCCATCCTCTTTTGTCTCAAATCTTTCTTGTTATACTGCTTTAACTGAAGCACCGTTTCATGTGATGAGGAGGGGCTATAGAGGTCTGTATGATAGCTTTACATTGTTAAAGTGAAATAAAAGAACCCACACAAATGCAATCAGATTGTTGTGTCCAAAGTCACGTTCTATAACTCACCTAAGACAGTGTTAGAAGCCCTAAACATGCCGAATGTCTACCCTCTGGTGGACAAAAAACATATTGCTCAATTTTGTCCTAAATCCCAGAGAGCAAAAGCATTGTTACAGCATTTAAAAGGACTGGCCTAAAAACTGAATTTAAAGATAAAACCCATACACTGGAAGCTTCAAATAATCTGGCAGATGTTAAGAGAAGTTGGTGTAGCCAAGTGGGAAGGTATGTGGAAGCACCAAACCCTACTTTTGCCCTCAATGTACCTATGAATACAACTGTCAGGTAAGTTTCCATTAACATGAGACAAACATGTGGTTTGGTTATTCATGCCAAGCAGCAGAAGCTGCCAGGCCCTGCAGGCAGAAATCAGAAATCCACAATTAACCTGCCAAACTTCAGCTAAAGAAGAATCCCACTAACATTTCTGCTACCTGAGTATCCGAAATGGTTGGACTTGAGGCATCATTTAAAAAACTATTTTACAAAACAAGCATTGTCTGAAAATAGAACTGTCACTGTCAACTAAAAGTTTCATTTTTCAGCCTCTAAAAATAAAATAAAAATAAGGAATAAGACATTTATGATCTAAACTCTTTACTTTGAATAAAAATAGTTAACTTGTTTCATATGTTTACCATTATAAAAACAAAAAATCATTATTTGTGTGCCTGAAAAGTGAAGAAATAGCAGGTGGGCTTTATATGGGTGAAATGTGCAAAGGTCATGTCAGGACTTTAACAGACACGTGTTTAGTTGCATCCGGTCTAAATGGGTTGAGACAATTCTACATAAACCGTAGCAGAAGTGCCTCCTTTCTCTCTTTCATGCATAGTTTTCCTCATTTAGCTCTTTTCACCAGTCAAACAGAGTTATGTTTGGACACAAAACACAAAGCAAAAGGACACAGGAAGGTGTGACGCAGTGAGTTCCTTTAAAAATCTTACTATTTTAGTAGATGTGCATCATTATATTTTCAGTTTAATTGCTCTGTTATTCAGCTATAAATCAAGGTGCCCTAACCAACATACAGCACCAAACCATGAAACTACCACCACCATGTTTAACCAATGGGAAAGGGGTTTTCATGTTTTTCTTTCTCTTAGTACAGGTTTCAGTTAAATGAAAATGATGTTTGAGTATCACTACATAAAAACAGTTTGCTTTGTTATTCTTTGTGTTGCTTTGACACTTTGGATACTAAACTGTTGGCTTGTCAGGGCTTCAACATTTTTCAGGCCAATGATCCCCAAATGGATGCAGAGATAGAGCAGGGACCATCATGCAGCTGACTGACGTCTGTGCTTTGTTTAGCTCAGTGAAAATGTGCATACTTCCAGCACACATGACCATACTTATCACTAACACTTTTTTCAAGTGTTAATGTTCAATTCAATTTGTGACATATGTTTTTATTTGTTCACATTACCAGAGTAATTACAGCCCTGAAGTGTCCTGCATGCACAAACAATCATTTCAAAAGGTGCTGAGCAGTGTAAGTATTCCAGTAGTTTCTCCCACTAATTTAACCTTTTGCCTGTGGCTGTGTCAGTACAGAGTGAGGCTCATCAACTTTGCTGTTTAGACTGAAGTATCATTTCCAAAAAATCTGACTTTTTTTTTCTGACTGATATTTTTCTGGGTCTTCTGTTGCTTGCACTTACTCTTATCAGCTGAAAAACAGATTTTTCTGTTTTGTTTTTTGGCTATCCATTGCTGTTGGAGTGATCCTTATTGGTCTAACCACCCTTGGTAAGGGCAGGAATCTGCCTAATCATTGAGGTTATCAAATGTTCCAGCCAGATGAGCATGAACTTTCCTGCTGAGGTCTACAGAAGGGTACCCAGTTCATGGCAACGTGTACGTCCAGCAGAATGCGTTGTGAAGTTCACACCTCAGAGACACCATGTGGAATCTCGCTCACACCTCACTGCCATCCCTCTTGATTGAAAGCTCCTGACATTAATTTCACGTTAACACGTTTTTGCTTCTTTGTGTGTTTAACATTGGCTCCTTTCTGAGTGAAGCTGGCATGTTCTGTTTGTAAAGGGCTTCATAAACCTTTAGATGTACAGAAGGAACTTCCAGAGTTTATGATTGTCTTACTTTTTGGACCTCTGTGAGTTATATATCTGTCATTAATAGATCATTTCTAATTGTTTTATTTATGTGAGAATATAGAAAAGTCACAAATACACGCTTGCAAACATTGAAGCACCACTGTGAGTGGTATTAATCTGAAACTGCTTTCATTTCCTTAAACTCTTGACCCAGGGTTGGTGTAATGGTGCTCACTCATGATACAAAATAAACTCCATATTGCAAAGAACCATCTTGTGTTTCAGCATCTTGATCTAATCAGATTAAGACAGATTCCACTCAGTGGCAATTAAAAGCCTATTTTTCAGAAACAAACTGTAAATGGTGCCATTCATCACATGCACAGTTTTCTCTTTAAAGTATGCAAACTCAGTCATACTGCAGTATCATTCTGGATGTTTATGGAAGACATAAACATTCCAAATGTGTCAAGAAAAACATAAAATTTAGCTTGACATCATCATCAAACAGGATTCTGGTTATAATGATTGACATTAGCCAAATTAAATGTGAGTCTATGTATGACACAATATCTCTGAATGTTGGGAACCGTATGTGTGGATGATTGAGACAGATTTTGTGATATTGTTTTATGTCTGATGTCTGTGTCTGTGCAATAATATCAGTACCTGTTATCCTGGGCCAGAGTTGTAATGGGGAGCCCAATGGATCCTGCCAAGATCTCACATCAATTCATAAAGTAAAACTAATAAATAACAACAAAAATGATTACGACTATATTTCGTTTGCAACAAACTCAAAATGCAACCATATTAAGCTCATTGTGGAAGACATGGGATTTGGCAATCTTGGAGCAAATCAAAACCAGAACTCTTTCCTGGGAAGGTCTCAGTGCCTTTGTTATCTGCCTTGAAACCAGTATAAATCATGAGCTGTGAGAAAAGCACTTCTCGTAACCCCAAAGCAAAAGACATAAAGGCTTTAGGAGGATTATTAGTGTTGATCATTGTGCTGGTAACACCCTCTAACTCACCTCACTGAGGTGCTTCATGTCTGCTGCGAAACAATAGAACCACTGCTACAATCATACACACCATTTCCCAACCAAACCCACTAATCTCACAAAAGCATGCCACTAGCTGTCAATCAGATTCATTGGCCATGGCCTGAAAGAACCCCCCACCCCGCCCCGCCAACACAATCATCAGAAAAAAATCTGCTCTATGTTGTCTAGACTGACAGGAGAACTGACATCCATGAGCATCTTAAGGTATACTTCATCACAGATGAGTCATTTTTGTCTAAAATCACTCCTTTAGAGATAAACAGTGATGCTACTTGGAGTTCATTTTAAGAGTAATCTGAAAACCTTAAAGGACTCAGTGAATAATCCACATTTGATTGACCACATCAACGTACTTGATTCTGGAGGCTTAATTTTGCTATAAAAGAAATAAACAAACTACTAATAGTTGCTTTGGTTCACATATATAGCAATTCCATTTCAAAATGTGTGGACAAACCAGTTAGAGACCTGCGCTGCTCCTCAGTGGGCAACCACTGCATGAAAGTGAGCACATTTTAAGCATTTATCTGGCCATATATAAAAAGCTCTGACTGTGGGTGAAGTCTTCCTCTCTCCAAAAAGCAAATATTATTTCCCCTTTTTAACTGGCCAGGGACCGACAGAGACATGCTATAATAGACCTCTCCACTGTGTTTCCAGATTAAACCAAACTCAGACCTCAATTTAAAATGGCTCACGGAGACGCCTGAAAAATTAGACACCCCCTCCTCCTCCTACATATTAGCATATTAATTGCCAGTGTATTTTCACTCGCCAGGAGGAGAAGTAATCACTAAAATAAAAATGATGTCTAACCATAACAGTTTGTTTATGGACTTATTTAGAATTTTTTCCAGTCAAGGTGCTTTACACTATATGGCCGATTCACTCATTTACTCACACATTTATACAATAGGCACAACAGGGGGCAATGCGGGGTCCAGTTTCTTGCCCAATGGCCTTCCGGTTGGACTGCTCATCCACCTGCAGCCCATGTGAAGAGTTAAAAGTAAAGCTGCATGATTAAACCATTTAATTCTTTCAAACACAGTTAGCAGAGGAGGCTTTAGAAAAAAAACTTCGTAATGCACAACTGTGAGAAGATGTAACACATTCCACGAGCGACAGCATGGGTACTTTTCAGGAGCGCCAGACTTTTAAAACCAAGCAAAGTGTGGCAAGTGTGTATAGTTCAGTCTCTGAATGTAGATTAAAAGCACAGGGAGGGAATAACCTCAGATACAGCTGTGTCAAATCAGCTAAACAGTGGGGCTGCTTTTGCTGTGATGTGGACCGATAGTCTATCAGTATGTAGCTTATCAGGGGAAGGAAGTGGACCTGTTATTGTTATGACCTCAAAGGCTTTGGGTGGTCCTCATACCCACATACAGAACTACACACACATAAAGATAGAGCAAACCAAAAGGGACAAAAGACAGCAGAAACATTCTACTAAATCAATGGAAAAATTGTGTGATACGAGTTCTCTATTAAGTCTTCCATTTCCATCTTTAATTCTGCAGACACCACCCATCACTGCACAAAACAATCAAGTGCATTCACCCAGACTCATATATACAAAATGAACCCTTGGAATGCATTTTCCTTTGTAACCAATGATAACTGTTTATAAAAACATGTACATGGAGCAGGTTTGGCCAGTGATGACTTGTGTTGTAACAAACACTGTAATATTTTAACAACACTGCTGTTTACACAAGCAGGCATGTGCACAGCAACAGAAAGATGTCTTCACAGTTCTACAGATGTCTTCTACAGTTTCACAGCAGTTTGTCAGTGAATGAGAAGTGATGCTGGCAGAGGTTCACCGTGGCTAACATACAACACAGACCTGTCCAAACAGCTTGTTCAGCCTCGCCCAGGAGAAGTTCTAATCCCCACGTGAACGACAACGCTGGACACGAAACAACATATCCAAAAGATACGTTGCTGCTCTTTACCAGTCTATTCAGTCAGAGAATAGATCTAAAATCTGGTTTATAAGGTTGTAGTGTTTTAGTGATGAGCAAGAAGCTATTAGATATATGGTCACATTACTGCATTTAAAATAAAATCAATCTGCACCCAGCAGAGTGAAACCTTACTGGATCCTGTTGTCACAATGAAACACTAAACCTGGCCAACCACAGGTCACACACACGCTGACAGGGAAACAATTGGCCACCCTCAGACAGACTGTAAGAGAAAAGCTTGTATTGGCCTTAGAAAAAATCTTTCCAGCAGTGCTGCTGTCATACTCGCACACGTTACGCATGCTGCACACATACACAGACACACACACACACAGATAAATAGAGGCAATCAGTGGGTGGATGACAGCCCCAAGACAGGAACCGCTTCCAGCATTTGTAACGCTGCCCATAAATCACTGCACACGTTGAGGTAATGATCCATTAAAAATGAGAGGTGAAGCTCACCTCAACGTTGCAGCCCGTTAAAAGACCCCAGCAAGGCTCTGCCTCCTTCCTGGCAGTGCTGCAAGTGCAACATGATGTGACCGGTGCTGTTGTGACACTGCACACAGCCTGGATAAAAGTTGTAATATTTGGAGTGGTGGTGCTCATTGCTCCATTTGGTATGATGCAACTCACATGTTCTGTATTAGCAATCTTTGCAGCTAATGCTTCATCGTGGGATTTCCAGATTGTAATAGCTGTAATGTATCTGTATTTTGTGTTGTGTAAACATGCAGTAACACTTTGTGTTTATGTTCACATGATGCAAACAAGGATCATTAGAAGGATTAACTTCATTTCATTTTACTGATCAGAAAATTGTTTACTTTAATGGTAGTTTTTTTTCTGGTAATTAAACAAATTAATAAATAAATCTACCTTGATTGGAGTTGAGAAAATATGCTCAAATAATGTTAATATTCAACTAAATGTTTTCTCTGTATCAGAGTTTGTCCTGAGGGAGGTAAATGCTGAACCTAGGTGTTTTTATTATCTGGATTTCCTCCATTTTAAACCCATACTCTGCAGAATATCTGTCCCTCACAGAGGAAGAGGAACACATCCAACCTGGTAGCAAACCAAATATCCAGGCTTGCTGGCTGATGGATGGAGGATATTCCAAAAACTGGATTCAATAGGAAAGTTCTGTCTGTTCTAGTTATCAAATGGAGCATCTAGGCTAATGTGTTTTTATTAAACACACAGTACAGCTAAAATGCATAACATTACCCTGAAATTGACAAAAACCGTTTTAGGTTTATTTATATAAACAATTACAGCACATCAGCCCAGCTGCCTCCTAGTGGCTGGATTCCCCAGTTGCTGTTGTGATGGTGAACATATGAGCAGCAACACTCCTGCAGTGTTTCTCCAGCTTCTGCAGTAAGGCATACTCTGGAGGGCCGTGGAGCTGTGCAGACATTGTGTGAAGCTGTCTGCCGATAAAATCCAGCTTCACAAAGATCCCTGCAGCTCTTTCTAAACAACATAATCTGCTCGTGTTTTTCATGCTCATAATTTCAGGTTGAGGAATGCAAGCTGAAGTCTGCATTCCTGATCTCAAATTATGAGCATTCACGAGAAGCAAAAGCAGGAACACAGCAAAATGAAGGAAAACAAAGTAAAAAAAAGACTCAAATTCAACCTCACTAGCTCTTTTTTAGCCATTTAGTTTTTAATAATTAACTTTTATTCCTCCTCATCACTGACTTTTAGAAACAGAACCCTTGACAAACTCTTTATTTCATCTTTTACACCATAAGGTTTTTCATTAATTGATGCCAGAATGATTGATGTTCACTTTTAAAATAATTACAGTATGTTTGTGAGTTTTAGCAGCTGTATTAATTTGACATTCAGATATTTTAAAAAAAAGTTAATACAAAAAAACATTGCGGATAT
Organism: Pseudomugil gertrudae; assembly: GCA_037177535.1. NCBI lineage: Eukaryota > Metazoa > Chordata > Actinopteri > Atheriniformes > Pseudomugilidae > Pseudomugil > Pseudomugil gertrudae. The sequence goes on from JBAMHV010000010.1 coordinate 22,546,686, forward strand.
GTGTGGCTACATGCAGCTGACATCTTAATGAATGCTAAATAGGCCGTCGACATAAACGCTCCTTTTCAATCAACAGCGATGGATTCAGACACACTAGCTGCCTAAAGCGGCAGACCTATCATGGAATAAGCTAAAAACTTCTGTTGACAGAATCTCACATTAAATGTTAATGGTGTTTATCTTTACAGTCTGGCTTCATCGGGGATGTATCAGGCTTTATTTCATTTACTTTTTTTTAGATGGATTGTGTTAATTTGACAAGCCAATGCAACAAATCATAATTAGAACAGCAGGGAGTCAGACACAAAGCTGTCAAAAGAAATCCAATTACACATCAGTTATATTAGTTTTTCTGCAGAAGACGGGATTAAAATGATAATATTGGTTATATTATAACTACACTTTTTATTCTTATTATCCATTTTAAGAGGCTTGACCAAATAACAGCCCCAATACAGTATTACAGTATAATACAGTATTCTAAGTGAAAGCACCAAAGTCTTAGTTCCTGTGTTGTCATCACGGTTGTGTGTGTTTCAAACAGCTCCTCAATAACATAGCTTCCCTGTCTGAGATGTGTTTTTGTCTTTACTAAGACCTGGAATGCATCTAGAAGCAATAATTTGGGACATTTGTGAAGAACAGACAGAACTTCATGAAAAATGGGGAAGTGTGTGAGAGCTTCAGAAACCAACGAAGTTCACAGTGTTTCTATAAAATCTGCATTCTTCACAATAACTCAGTGTGGTTAAACTCTTCTAGGCCCCTTTAGGTTTTAGGAACCTAAATATGTGAGAAATGTACTGTTTATTATATGTGTGTATTGTTTATTTAAGCAATCTAATGTAAAACTGCTTTCACACAAGCTGAATTTGGACGTGTTTGGTGCAAAAATAATCAAAATGCTTATTTCTAACATTTGCAAATGCATGCTGGAAACACATTGGTAAATCTTTGGATAAATACATTGTGAGACATTTTCATGATGTTTTGCTTCCTTTCTTTATCTGCAGCAGTAATGTGTGTACAGTATGTGTGCAGCACATTGTCTTAAGACACAGTAACACATGCTGCATGCTTTGCATGAAACTACTTATATAAAGTTTCCTTAAATATGTACTTACTGTGTAATTTTCTGTTTCAGGTGTAAGTCTTTCTGGAAAAGCTCTCCGCTGACTGAGCACACCCTGTCACGGGAAAAAGCACAGAAAAAACACTTAATATTGTTATAAAAGGCAGGATTATAAAATGTATTAAAATAATCAAAAAGGTTGGTATGTGGCAAAGGTGGTTGTGCAGCTGGGTAAAGCGATGTGGAGGAAAAGGCCTATAAAATAACTGCAATAAAAGGATCCAAATAAAAAAATCTCTTTAGAAGCTTTGAATCATTTCACCCTTTCACAACAACAATAACAATTAAACATTAAGACTGGTTCAATGAAAGTGCCTTTTGGATGCCCTTTGAGAGCTAAATACAAAATATCAAGCTCTGGCAAGATGAAGACAGCAAAACAACAGTAATTAATCAATAAATGACAACGGAACAGCCAAGCCCAACCACTGCTGCTATAGGAAACACTGGGATCAAACCAGTTTGATGAGACACAAAGCAGTTCAAGTGTGCTACATGCACAACAACAGCTAATGAAAGAAATGTGGCTTCCATGTTTAACAAAAACATAAAAGCCAAAGTTAGGAATGTTTTTTAACAGCGGATCAAGCAATGGCAACCAAATGTTGTCAGTCACACTCACTAAGTGTGAGATAGCCAGTGAAAACACAGTGGCATGAAGGGAGGGCTTCCAATGTTTGCTCTAAATCTGTGCCAGCTCTCTAAATTAGGCCAGGGACATATGCTCTTAAACAGCACTCCAGTCACTGTTTTCATTTACTTCAAGACAACAACATATCTAGCAGAATATTAAATGCTGTCTGACAACAGAAGCCAGATTTATATAGCTTGCTAAAAACAGCTTAGTATTTGGTAAAAGTTGGCCAAGTCCTCTTAACATAAGACAGCATCATTCTGAGATTTACAGGCAGCACAGACACAGTTATTTGTGTGAGCGTGCAAGGCCTTTTTAGTCAGCTTATAGTGGTGAAACATCCCATCATGGCCTCCAGCACTGAGAGATGTATGGGTGGAAATGCTGACAATGATTCATTTTGGAGAAAAACTAGACACCCAGTCTTAATTCCAGTTGAAATCAGCCAGGATGGATGGTGACAATCTGATTTATATTTAAGGGAGGAGGGAGGACATTACCACAAAGAGCTGAAAACAAGCAAGGTGGTGCTTAAAGCAGTGTCTAAAACAGGGGTGTCAAGATCCAGTCCCCGAGGGTCGGAATCCAGCAAGTTTTGTTGTTTACCTGCACTAACACACCTGATGCAAATCAAATAGATCCAACAGCTTCTTGTCAACCTATTAAGTCATTTCAGTCAGCTGTGTTGGAGCATGGAGACAACACAAACCTGCTGGATACCGGCCCTCGAGGACCTGAGTTTGACACCCCTGGTCTAAAACATTCAGGTGTGTTGACACCAATAGCAGTCTTAGAGAAACAGGTATTACTTTCTCATCAACATGCATAAATGCAACTTCAAACTAATTTTATTCACAAGTAGAATTCATTCAATATATCTGTATCCTCTGGGGAGTGGATGTTTCTGCAAGTTTCCCTCAAGACCAAACCGTGCAGTCCTCATAGAAACTATAAAATAACCTTAAGTTCCATCTCAGCCCATACAGGCCTCAGTTAACATGTTATTAGTTAAAGTTCATGACAGTCCAATTAGAAAAGGAGTAACCATAACTGGCTTGTTATGAAGTGTTGGCCAGCTGCAGAAGTAAAGCCTAAAATAGTTCAAGCACTTCTACAGCCTGGGCTTAAAGAATTAGATTTCTCTTTAATAAATAATGTCATAGGTGCATTTTTTTTTATTTGCACATGACGTGATTGTACACTTTGAAGATGTAGTGAAATAATAGTTTTTGTTTGTTTTCTGGTGGAATGATGTTGAACTGAATTAGCAGTGATTTGCTAGCAAGACTCTATTTAATATATATTTTATATAATTTATATTTTGGTTGACCAAATATGACTTAACGTAAGGTTGAGAAGATAAGGACAGCAATGGAAAGGCAACGCACTATTAACTACACCACATATGGAGAATTAAACATATTGCATATCATCTGCAAATTTTTAAGAGCTCCCACATGTGGACAGGCCATTTCTTTAAATGTTTGTACAAAGAAACAAAGACAATATCAAATCTTAACAATGTTCAGCTTTGTAATTGAAATTCTAAACATCTCAGTTTCTGAAGCTGATTATCCTCAAGAAAAAGCAACAGTGACAGGATATAACAGCTCCATATGGAAGACATTGTTGGAAATTACAGTACAGTAGTTGAGACACTTATACAGGCTATGCAATATGTACACAGGAATAACCACAGCGAGGATCTCGCTCTAATAGAGGAGGCATATGTTTAAATGCTGCCAAACAAAGGTTAGAGCAAAACGTGCTTCTCTGTGCCAATAGCCGAGACTGATTAGCCCGAGAGACACGTGAGATTTATAAAACAGATCACTAACAGATGAAGAAGAGGAAACAATAAAGACAGGCTAACTATATAAAGTTGTTTTGCAGGTTTCTAGCAGTTTACTCACCTTACAGGTTGGTCTGAGTAATATTTATTTATTTTCCATACAGCTCATTTCAATTCAGAGTCACAGGGGAAGCTCAAGCCTATCCCAGCAACTAGCAGGCATGTACACATGGACAGGTCACCACAGAGATATAAACAATTGCACAAACTCCTAGGGACAGTCTAGAATAACTAATCCACCCAACATGCATGTCTTTGGATGGTGGGATGAAGCCGGAGTACCCGGAGAGAACCCGTGTTAAACACTGTGAGAACATGTAAACGCCACACAGGAAGGGAACTGTTGCCTGAGTAATATTTTACTGATAATGAACTGAACTGGCAACACAGCTTGTGTGATGCATGAAGCGTCAGAGGTCAGGGATTAAACTTTTTCACATGTTTTTTGTGAACAATAATCCTCCAACATGTTGGTTGTTCTCTCCAAAACCTTTACGCACTGAAACAATCCGGGCCTTTATGCCTTTTATCACTGTGGTTGTTCCATTTAAAAATTCACAAAGGCAAATGTGTGTTCTACAGAAAATTAGTGGTTTCCAGTCCGACCCCAGATTCACACTGATGAGAGCCTAACTTCATAATGACAAGACATCTGTACCACAGCAAACGACTCTCTTTGTAGACAACTTTTGAAAAAGAATTATCCTGTTTTAGTCACATGGTTTGAATCAAGGTGGACTAGATTAACTCAGTGTGTAGTCGAGAAAAGCTGTGATTTTCATGGCCCTCCAGTCTCAGGGTTTGTGGAAACTGGCCAAAACAAAGAGTTGAATTTCTGGAAAAGACAAAGAAGACTGCCACAAAACACCTCAATACACGAGGATGCAATTTGTTCTAAACAAATGATTGGGAACATCATCCCCAGGTCATTGTAGATGCATAAGAACATTCATACATTATATTCAAATATCTCTAGTTTCCTGCTGTGAATTTGGGTGACAGTGTTCACACATTTGTCTCAGCTGGCTGGATGACTGCTCAGCACTGTTATACGATATTCCCAGGGTTAACTCTGTAACCCAACAAAATAATAACAGACTCAACACAAGCACTGTGCCAACAACTGTTCGGCATTATGCGATGAACGAATAACTAGAACAAAGAGAAGCACTGATTGTGGTTTAAAAGCTGGGATGAGGTAGTGGGACGTGAGTTTCTTTGCACCTCTATGACATCCCATCACTGTGTGCAAGTTTCCAACTGGCTCACAGACCTGTTGCAAAGTAATAAGTAATATTTTTGGAGAAAACACTAGTTTCCCCCCACAAGAACGATGCCACAAATCCCCAAATGATTGAAATGAATTTTCTTAAGTTTGAGATCTCCCTCACCACTGACGCCTCGGTCCTCCCACCACCATCAGAGCAGCAAGCCAGAACGGCGAGCTTAAGCTGCCAGACTGTTTGTCTGTCATATGATCAAACTGTTTGCAGTGGAAAATGGTGGTAAGGCTGTTATTGTGTGTACACAAACACCCGCAGCTGTTTTTCCCATTTCTTTTCCCCGACACAGATCATTTAGGCAGATGTACACTCCACCTGGACGAGAACTGACAACCAGAGCTCCCCTGAGTTTTTATGGATATGAAACATATCCTGTCTTTAAGAACATGTGTGAATGGCCCCTATGAATTCACTTGAATAACATACCATCTCATGCATCCTAATTGCTGAGTGATCCTTTCTCCCCAGAAGCTAAACTCAAATATATGCACTTTTAACAGAAAATGCACATCCCCATAATGCCTTTAGTGTGTATGCAGTAAATGTTTACACAGGCATGGGGTATTCTACCTGGAGCCATCTGATCCAACCACACATGATCCAAATTTCTCTCATCAGTGCCAAGCAAATCTGTGGATGTGTGTGCTGAAATCCCCTCGTTTCCACTGTCTGCCCAGCATCTATCCTCCGGTAACAGTCTTCACATAATCCTCCCCATCCACCCACAGGCTTCTGTGTCCCCTCTACTGATGAATCTTTAGGGACTCTATGACTGTCCAAGCTCATTTATATGGGCTTCAGATCCCCCAACAACCACAGATGCTACAGCCCTGTGTGGGCCTGAGAAGCCGGGGGCCTGACATGTGGAAGCAATCACAGCAGAAAGAGATTTAATGATACACAGAAGTAATACAAAGATGGATCAGCGATGGTGGAGATTTGATGTCTAATCAAAATACAGTCACTCAGTGTAAGTAGCGGCTTTATAGGTGTAGTTGTGTGTATCAGAGGAATATTTACCAAAATCAGATGTCTGAGTATTTTTTTCTATTCAGTAAACAAAAAAACTACAGTAAAAAAGCAACTTATTGCATCAAAGAGCTAATTAAAATTTTAAATATAAAGCAACTGAAAGTAATTAAATAGAAATTGATTTGTTGCATGATTTGATATAAGTTCTTTCTCTCTGTATCATTTATGGGATGGGTCTAGAATATTTCTGAGATATCGGGGGGGGACCAGGCAGGGACACAGACTGGGTCTACATGTACATGAGATATTAGGAAAGAATCAACTGATAATCACTGGTAACGAGCTCATTTAATGTATAAAGTAAAACCAAAGACCAAACTATTTTTAGCATAAAAATATTTTTAATTAGGATGATCTTACTGCTGCACACAAACTAATACTTCATTAATTACTAGGAAAACTTACTTTGAATCAAATCAAGTTTGTGTGTGTGTGTGTGTGTGTGTGTGTGTGTCTTCAGCATTATTGGCTTTGCAGTCATCACATTATTTATGGATTTTTTTATCCATAACAGCTTGGATAAATATCACCAAAATACACAGATGGTGAGACGAACTGTATAAATTCTGATTGATGTTGATGTAGAACATTAATGGAAGTACTAAAGCATGTACTCACATAACAGACATCTTATAAAAGTAATTTACTTGCTGCACTCACTTGCATATATAAACTTTACAGTACCTCAAGCCTATTTTACAAATAATAATTAAAGAAATGACATTTGTTAGGATATAAATGTGCATATCCAAAGCTGTTTCTTAGAGAGTTTTAATATTGAGTTATATTTCAGGTCCTTCTCCAGACATGCAGCAGACGTGGAGACACATCAACAACAGCATCTGCAACCTCTGGAGGGTTACCTGACATTCAGGTGATGAACCACATGTGTTAACATTTTATAAAATGCTACAAAATGTTTACTAGATTTGTGAAAACAAGTTTTGTTATCCTGCAAAAAAAATATCTGACAATTTAATCAGTCCTCATTGAATCAGATAAAAACGGTTTCTATGCTTTGCATCTGTGGACAGGATGCTTGCAAAATAACTTAAATGGTTTGTCACAAAATAAATCTGCAAACGTTTTGTGGTGCATCTGTAGAAGAGTTTATTAGTAAATAATGGTATAAAGATACATCTACAATGAATCAATCCAAATGCAGATAGATTAGCCAGTAAATTAAAAGCAGGTAGACTTGGCAAGAAGGTTTATGCATCATAAATATTCGTCATCAAACAGAAACATTTTAAGCAGAAAGAGTGTCTTTGTCCAACCCCCAGAGGCTTGAAGCTGCTTGATTGCTTCAACTCCACCACCCATTCTAATCCTGGAAAGTCTGGGAACCACAAAAGAGTCTTTATTATGACTCAAGAGTGATAGGAAACAATTAAAATGCCTTGCATGGACCAAATCCACAGGTCTGTTCTGGCATATTCTTCAAAATGAGATGTGAGGAGTGTTATATCTGATGTTCAGTCATACATAATTGTACAAGAACGCGCTGTGATAGCAAGCCCCACTTTTTACTCTGTCCAGACCAATATCTATTTATGTCACTTGTTTTGATACATTCATTTCCTTTCATCTGGAGCTTAAATTTTCTACAACTTGCTGAGAAACTAATCAATAAAATGTCAAATTAAATGGATCATGCTTGTACTTCTACTAATAAACCATGAAATCCAAATGAAAACCAGGATCTCATTAATTCTGCAGTGTTATAGGCTGATTATCCTCTGCTTCAGAGCACAAAAATGTTTGCAAAATTCACCCTGTGGTTCGAGAACCTGGTTTCTAAATCAGTTTCCCAAGAATACAATGCCATTTAATGAAAATAAAATGTTTAAAAATTGTAAAAGTGAACATACTTCTTTCATTTCTACTTAATGTTTTCGTACATGTTCTAAATGTCCCACTGTGTGGGCTTGTTAAATTCAGTTTGCATGGGTATAAGTGTTACAGCAAGAATAAGCTTCCCCCCAGAGAATAAAAGACCTTTTGGGGATGCTATCCAAATCTGACAGCTGAAGGAAAAAAACAGATTGTTGACTCACAAGATGAAACATCCATCCATCCATTTTCTCCCGCTTATCCGAGGTCGGGTCGCGGGGGCAGCAGCCTAAGGAGGGAAGCCCAGACT
>JBAMHV010000010.1:22556200-22592998 GCA_037177535.1 Pseudomugil gertrudae
CTAACACGGAGAGAGCCCACGCTAACACGGAGAGAACCCACGCTAACACGGAGAGAACCCACGCTAACACGGAGAGAGCATGCAAACTCCTTACAGAAAGATTCACGGTTTGACCTCCCACCCCAACCGAGGCTTGAACCAGCAACCTTCTTGTTGTGAGGCCACAGAGCTAACCGCCACCGTGCAGCCCCCCCCCCCCATGGGTCCACTCATCTCCAAATCTCTGTACTTGCTCACCCCAGGATCATAACAGTTAACATCATCATGTGGGTGTGAACTCACTGTTTCTACACTTCACCACCATATTCATCATATCTTCTTTACATATCATCTTTACAATGAGATGTAGTCATCATTAACACACAGAAAAGTAATTAAAAGCCATTATTTTCTGAAATTTATAACTATTTTAAAATGTGCTTTATTGTGAAAATTATCTTGTGAGCATGTTTGATTCTTTTTTCTCCATCAAACATCTTCCACATGTAAAATAGCTCAGACCAGAAATGCACACACACACAATGCACACATGATGCAGTGGGCACATGCACAGATTCTCAAGAATCCAGTGTTATCTTCCTGTCAATGTATCTTCAGGTAGCTTAAACTGGGAATGCTTCTGAGCCAAAAGACAAAGAGAGGGAGCCAGCTCAGTTATCTTTCCCTCTAATTCCTCACCATCTGTTATCATCTCTCTGACTGCAATGGATCCCTGCACAACATCAATAACAGATTTATTACCTAATTTTTATAAATGAGCACAGAAATTACAGCCTAACTGAAGCATTTACCACCTTCTGATTCCACCTCAGGGTGTGCATTTCATACGTTTAATGGAAAACGGTTAATCACCAAGGTTTCTGGGCATACATTGTGTAGTGTGGTGCTAGAGAAATACATTATGATTGATTAAAGAAAGCCTAAGCTCTGTGTGATGCCCCAGTCTGATAAGAGATAATAAACTCTAAACTCATCTGAGACAGACAGGTCATTAAATACATTAAATGAATTAGTAAGATTAAAGCTTTTCCTAAGTGGGTTGAAAGAATTATTGTGGAATATCTTTGGCATGATGAATAAAATGACTCAGAAAACATCTGTGCTCTGTTGTTTTGCAGAGTGATTTAATTCTGCATATTTAAAACAACTTAAATTGTTGTTTAATAATTTAATAATAGCCTGAAAATAAGTGAAAAAGATTTTTCAAGTCAAAAGAGGAGAAAGTAATTCAACCACTATAGCTTAAAAACTTTTGTAAAAAAGAAAAAAATAGTTTACTTTGTTTTCAAGTGTGGTTAGAAAATAACACAAAACAGGAAATCCTAATTGTGAACTTAAAGATGCTGTGTACTTGTATTACCCATAAATCCATTGAAATTGTCACATTGTGGGGAGCCACCTCATTTTTGGGGACAAACAAGTCTGCAAAATAATAAAATTTTTAGTTTGAAGATTTGGTTTAGAGTCATGGAAGGGTTAGATTTAGGTTAAAGTTAGGGTTACATTTAGGAAAAACTAGTGGTTAGGGTTGAAGAAAAACACCAGGAAATGAACATCAGTCAGTATAATGTCCTGTGAAATGATGGAAGCAAAAGTGAATATGTGCGTGTGTGCGCTGTAACCAAACTCCTTCATCATGTGACAAAGAAGAACTGAACCAGATGGTGGACAATTAGTCTCATGATGAACACACTCTCTTGACACACACAACAACCAACACCTATGGTAGCAATTAAGTACTGAAGAGGTTTAGTATTACATTACCATGCAAACACTGTATAACCTCATTCACAGATACACAACCAAACATTTCTGTTCTGATGCAGACGTACAGAAACGCAGCGCATCAGTTATAAAACTGACTCATACATCCTTCTGCCCTCACAACAAACTGGCTGACTCTGATACTGGGTGTAGGTTTTGTGAGTTTCCTTTGTGCAGGCCATGTTGCATGATTTCTCCGTGGACCTTCTAAGATGCTCTGCCTGCCACACTCACTCCATCATGTTACTCAGCAGTGACAACATGACGTTTCCTGACTTTTGTCTCTGTCCCCTCATTTTCTGAGGGAAGTAAAATGCTGCACGATTACAATACAAAAGATTGGGCTCTGATTGCAGACTACAATGATGATCTGAGTTAGAAAGCAGTGGTTTCCCTCTGTACTTACATCATAATCACACAAAACTCCAAACCAGTTCATCTAACACCACCGGACTCCAGCTGCACCCAAACAACAAAATCACAAATGGATGGAGATTATGAAGAAAATCTGATTTTCTACTTTTAAAAATGACAGCCTGTAGAAAAGGCCTGAAGCTGCTGAGAAATGAACAGCATGTGCTTGAGACTATCAATATGTGAGGGAAACTAACTCTAGGGACTGACTGGAATCAAAAAGTAAAGAAAAAAAAGCATTTTAAGTACAAATCTTAGTTTTGGCTCATTCTGGGAACTAAAAATAATCTTTCAAAAACTGCTGAATATAAAATCCTCTAGCTCTTTCCAAAGGAAGATTATCAGAGCCAGCAAACCAAAACAGAAAGAAGAAAAAAAGCCTGTACCGTCTGTGAAATGATTCCTGTAAATAACACGCCAAGTTTGCTCTTTTGAGCAGAAGTTTACCAAAACTGAAAGACGGGTTTTTCAGCAAGCATCTTTACTTTCCCACAGCCATAAATGCATGTAAAAACACTGCAGATAAAATCTAAACCACCAGCTGGAGACTGCAGAACTGTATCCAATCTGCCTTAGAAGTGGAAAGTCAGTCATGATATGCATCATGTTGCAACTGTGATTTCATTCCTGATGAGCAGCAGCAGGAATCTGCAGCTATTCTTCTTTCGACCTGTCATCTATCAATTGTAATCGTAAGCTGCTTTTCCAATACGGTTTGTTGCCAACATTAACTGAGAACAACCATGATTTGCATGGTGGAGCAGCAGTAGCACTGCAACCTCACAGCAAGAAGGTTGCTGGTTTGAGCCTCGGTTAGGGGAGGTCGCTCCGTGTTCCTTCCCTGGTCTAAAGATATTCCTGTTAAGTTATTTTGCTTTGTTGGTGATTAAGGAAGAAAAAAACTACTTCCTGTTTCATTTACCTTTTACAGGAACGATGTCAAACATCAAGTCAAGCCTGAAGAATAACAGGAAAGTTAATGGGAGGTAATTATCGTCAATCAGGTTTTTCCCAAATCAGAAAATGGAAATTTAGGAAACCCCTTCAATTGTAACCCTGTTGTTGCTGTTTATATCACACAGCATCCTCTTCATACTCTTCAGAAGCAAGGGGTGGGGGGGGCAGAGTGACAGAAAGAATGCTTTGTTTGTGCATTTATTTGTTCCTGTTTCCTTTCCTTTTTATTTCCAGATATATTTATTTTTCTATCTCATCATTAATATATTTTTTTAATTATTTCCTAATTTATTTGTGTATTTCCACATTTGTCTTTATGATGATCTTTATTATGTTTTTATGGTTTTTCTGTCTTGTGTTAGCAAATGGGCCCTGGATGGACTGGCGACCTGTCCAGGGTGTACCCCGCCTCTCGCTCCAGCCCCCCCCCCCGCGACCCCGCTCTGGGATCAAGCGGTAGAAAATGGATGGATATTAGCAAATGCAAAAAATAGTCATTTTATGCATTACATTTATTTATTTATTTAATTAATTATTTCCTGCAGGAAACAAATGTTCTCAAAGTTCTCTGTGTACATGCTAAAAATGTCCATTTATGACATTTTTATGTTTGTTTTAAGGCACATTTTAACATTCTTGAGTTTGCCTTGTAGTAGAAGCATTCAAAATGTTTTACTGTCGGTTTTGTGATTAATTCTTAAAAATATAAACAACTTGGAAATGAACACGATTGCTGCCAGATCTCCTCCCACCCCTTCACAGTTTGATCACACAAGTCTGCAGGTACCAGACCACAACATGTGTCATACATATCATAACAGTTTACACTTTAAAGAATTAATGACATTCACAGCCAATCAAAGTCGTACTGAAGCACTACCACCCTGGACCAAAAGAAACATTACCAAAATGAAAATAAGAGTGTCTACTGAGCTCCAAACCTTATTAGGCTGTCGATTTTAAGGGAAAAAAAAAGTTAAATATCTTTGTTTTTAGTCTTTTTAGCCAAATATATAAGGAGAAACAGCAAAGTTGTAACCATCTAAACACTGGACTCAGTCTGAAATTTCATTGTTACATTTAAAAGGCATCATGAAATTTGTTTGGTTTCTTTTCAACATAGAAAAGCAATCAGCTTTAACATGCATGTGTAGATGGGCAGCCCACTAAAGTATAGAAAAATCTAATTGCAAAACATATAAAACCTGATTAATTTCCCATCAAATGCAGAAACGTTGCAGATACACAGCTAACTTTTACTGACTCAATAACTTTATGCTAAAACAATATCAAAACATTTCAGACTTCTCCAAGCAGATGTCCCTTTTAAAATTTATCATTCTTACTTCACTGCAATAAGTCAAGACAACATACTCCTAAAGGAAATAATAAAATGATCCCTTACAGCAGGGGTGTCACAAAGTTCCACCATCCTGAAGCTTTTAGATTAAACTCTGCCCAACACTCCTGAATCCAGTGAGTGGCTCGTTAACAGGCTTCTGCAGAGCTGGATGACATGCAGGAGAGGCAATTCAGCTATTTGATTCAGGTGTGCTGGAGAAGGGTTGCCTTATGAGACTACAGGAAGATACAACTCGAGGACCGGATTTGGGCACCTCTGCCTAACAGCTTCCTAAAAATAGCTTCTGTAATTTAACAACGTACAAATTTGCATTTAAGTGAATAAACTGAGGAGTTTGGAGATTTCAGTGCCAGCTTATCATTACTGAAAGTAGTTTCACCTGTGTCATCAAAATGGCTGCTGTATAACAGAGCTGTGGCTGCACTTTGGGTTATTTTAGGTGTTTATTGTTCATTTAGCTTTTTGTTTGTTTGTTTTTTCTTCTTAAACTCTACCCAGGAAATTCTGAATTCACTTCAGCTCACTTTAAGATGTAAGCCCATTAAAAGACATACACTCCAGTGTTAAAAGCGGGTGGATTGCTAAGATCAGAAGATATTTCATAAAGACACTGTCAGACACATCTCTGCTGTAGATGCCAGTATACTTGAGTGAGCACCTTGCATGCAGGGAGCAAAACACATAACATCATTTTGCTTAATTAGACTGGACAGAAAGTCATTTTGATCCTATAAATTAAAGGAAATGAAAAAACTCACAATGCAAAATCCTGTTTAATAAATTAAACAGGATTTCTTTGTGAAACAACAGATTGATGTGCCATGTACTCACTTATGGCAAAATATCCAGCATGTTGCAAGTCTTTGGGTTGAGAATAACAGTTATTTTAATATTGAATGTGATAATGACATAACTTGACAGATTTTTGCAACCTGACAGAGGTTTATTACACAGATGCAAACGGTAGACCTGGTTAATTCTGGCTTATATCCATTTTAATTTTCATTAAAATGCATTGTCTGTTTTAAATAAATAAATAAACTACCCATTTGGCTTTTTTTTAAACTTCTCTCTGAATCTTTTGGTCCAGCTGCACAACAGCTTTTCCCACTTTTAAGCTTTTTTCAGTTTGTTTTCTGAGCCAGTCAAATGGTGCATAGCCACTGGGAGAGCTGACTTATGGCCTCTCAGTGGGGTGTAACCAGGCATAGCCCAGTTTGCAACTTTGATGACACAATGAGCATTTCCCCGATATAAAAGATGTAAAAAAGATGTACAAAGTCATCTGATGTAATAAATAATGCCAATGCAAAAATGCATTACTACTAGCAGCAGCTATTAGCAAGCTTCAAATCTTCAACAGACTTTAATAGACTTCTCCCGGCAAATATGAAGTTAAAAAAACTATGCCACGATGGTGTCGTTAGCTAAATTAACTTATTATGAAATCAGTACTTGTGATATTTAAAACATAATTCTAAAATTATGTACTTTATACTGGTTTTTCGGTTCCTGCACAACAGCCTGGTGGTTGCGATGAGACCCCGCCAGCCATGATTCCTGTGGTGACGGTCTCTGTGGTCATAGAGGGCCACTTGGTGAGGACAGATCCCCAAGAGATGGCTTCCTCACAGCAGTATCAAGCCTGATAATTAGGCTTTTTATGTACATTATGTGTATTGGTTTGTGGGAGGCAATGAATGATTAGGTGTGTTTTTTGGTTGGGTTAATTGCTTGGGTGTGTGAAGGCTTATTTTAGAGCACTATATAGTAAAGCCTTATATAAATTAACTTTGATTTGATTGCTGTGTCTGTCTCCTTACAACTTAAGTGCCACCTTTTTATTCATATTTGCCCCCCTTGTCTCAAAAATCAGTCAAATGCAGAACTCAAGACCACAAAACATCCGCAAACAAACCAGTGGACCTCATAAGTGCTTTATCCATCGTTTACTGAAGATTTACATATGATGTCACAAAATCACTTTAATTTGTTTATGTAGCATCTTGATAGGTAATCAGATCGAGAACATAGCAACGTTTGGTAGCGAATGCTAGCGAACGTTGCTATGTTCTCTTGAAAATGGATAGCATAAATTATTCCCCCAATGTGATTTTGCTCTCTCACAACAGCGAGCATCTGGATGAGCAATCCAAAGCATGTTATGTAAAGAAAATAAAGCCATTTGGATGCAACCCATTCTTGGACTTAGCTTTAATGAATGATACAATAGAAGATAGAATCGATGCATGTTTTATATACTATTAGGAAAAACTCCTGCAGATGGATGTTGTTAATGTGCTAGTTATTACATGTGTGGAAACTCTAAGCATCACCTGACTGCATGCAGTAAGTTTGTGTGTTTTAGTTAGCATGCAGCCTACCACATACGATTAGTTGTCTTCTTAAATTAAAATCTGTAGCCTGTATACATCACAGAAAGATTCACTTGCAGGCAAGAAGACATAGACATGCACAGTTTTCTCAGGTTCAAGGATGCTGCATCAACTACATCAGCTCAATCTCTCTCAACGTCTCAGAAGTGTAACATAGTCCCACATGATCAATTAGAAACTTGTCTGATTCGAATGCAGTTTACACATTAAAGACGGACAAACTAATCGAGCAATATTTTAAAAAAACAAAGTCTTCCATTTGCAGGACTCCCCTGCATAACCTCAGTATACTGGCCATGTTTAAAACAAAGCTAGACCCCCACCGTTAAAGAAAAATGTTCAACTCTCTCCAAAGCAAACAGAAAAAAAACCTTTGTACTAAATCATGTTCATACAGTAGAGGAAAAACAGTATAATCCTTTCATTCAACCTGTCACTCACCTCTCCTTCATACATATAAGAAATATTCTTACTAATATGTCTTTAATCAGCAGCGGAAAACAAATATCCTCTTGGTGATTTGTAAATTACTTTCAGCATATATATATATATATATATATATATATATATATGAAATATTAATTAGCTGACAATGGCTACCCACAGAGATTTGTAATGGCTGACTGGTTATGTTCCGGCTAAACATCTGTCAACTGTTAAGTAAACATCTGCCATCGCTGGTTTTATGATGGTTTGTGGGCCTTGGGTTTCTCTGAACAGAAAAACATGTGCTTAGCTGTCCTTTGTTCTTGAGCTTTTTGTGTTAATTCTTTCACACTACCAAAATCCATCTCTTCTGTGCGAGATTCTTCTAATGACTCAACAGATCCCTTTGCGTCAGAAAATGGCACGCAGCTACATGCTAAATCAGCTTTAAGTGCTGCTTACCTAGCTTTTTATGATTAGGAAAACTGAACCTGGACTTTGCTTCTTCTTTTCCTTGACCTGTTAGATGACTAATCAACTCTTTTGTCTCGTAGTGACTGTGGTTTGCATGCTGCATTCAGCAAACAAGAATTAGATGAGCCAGCAAATGACTAAGTAAGAGTGTAACCTTAGTTATAGCACATAGTTATATCATCCTGTAAATCACACAAGTGAGGCTTTTGGGCCAATATGTTCATATTTTTGTGCATGCCAGTTGGAGGGTGCTTAGCCTCATAAATTGATAACTATACTGTCTGACCAGCTTCTGCAACATAAAACTATGCTAAATAAATAGTGACTGACTCAGCAGCACAAACTTACTCACACTGAATGACACAGTGGGAATCTTGGTGTGAATATAACCAGAGGCAGTGTAACGCAGTGTCAGACACTGGTGTTCAACAGCTCCACAAACCTCCAAGTCCCTGTTTTTCTGGGCTGACCTCCTTCACAGTCGAACCGAGGGAAAACGTGCTCTTAGATATGAACCATTTATGGCTCCAGACAAAGCCTTGTAGCACATGCCACATCTGGCATGATCATATTTGGAACCATAACAAAGATAAGAGGATGTAAATCAAAGAGTCTCTCTCAGAGTACTTTTACTTCTTAATGAAAAACATATTTTTGGAGTTTCCTTTCATCACGTGAGAGCTTGTTGGCGTTAACAAACAAGCAGTCGTTCTCCCATGGAATCAAGGGTTTGATTCTGGCCAAACTGGACGACCTCACTGGGTCCCTAAAGTCTCTGTGAACAAAGGACCATTCTGGCCCGTCAAAGCTCACAAAGTGTGAATCAAAATATGCAGCAGGATGCTGTCAGTTCCATCCCCAGACAATTTGCCTCACAAAGAGATATTATGACTAAACTAATCACTCAACTGATTACTGTGGATTTTTGAGTAACTTACCAAAAGACTATTTCAGTCTATTGACTGCAGGACAAACTATTCATTATGTTAAGACCACAAAACATTGAATGGTATGAAGTTATTCCAATGAATCATGTAACACTAGTAGTTGCCATTTGATAGAAAGAAATGTGCTCATAGTAGTATTAAATGCTAATAAACTGCAATAATAAAATGACGCCAAATTAGCTTGAACAGACCACAGAGCTCATTGAATGCATGCCTCTGGTTATGACACTTCCTATCAGCCAGTAAGACTTTATTTTTATGGTACTGTGGCTCATTATAAAGACCTCTGACATTGTAAACCACCCTCTCATATTAACACCACATTACACATACGAGTGCACTGTTAATAATTCTCTTCAGTAAATCACTTTATGTTTCATTAACAATAGAAAATATATAAATAAAAAGGGAATCTGTTATTCTTAATATGGCATGCAGGTTATAGAACATTTCAGTGGCTAAAATACTGATTTATTGTCCATTTCACATGGAATAATGACACATTTCTGACCTTTTTTTTATTCTGGATTTGGTTTGTTTGCACAAGTAGAAAGTCCCTGACATGGTACACCTGCTTCCTGTCAGGCTGCATGCTTGGTGACTGTTAGGTAATGTGGCACAATGACAAAGTTAAACATCCTGGAGGTGCTGTCGGATACTAGTAAACACCGAGGAGGGAAAAAACACAGCAGAGGAGCAAAGACATCATCTCTGAATCTTTAAAAGTAGCTACCTCCTTACGTCATCACGCGAGGAGGTTCAAACTTAGGACATCGACCTGTTTCCAAAAGCACGCACACAAGCGCATTTTTCACTTACCGCAGACGATTCAAGCCAGACGAGCTGAGCCGATGGTCCGAGCTATAAACTCGCAGTTTGTTTTGGAAAAAAGTCGTTGAGCAGGAAGGATTTTTGCAGCCGTTGTCTGGGACAACTGTACCCCTCCTCTCACACACATCTGGTCCCCAAACTGAAGGAGCACCTCCTCCTCCTCCTCCTCCTCACATCCAGGCAGCTTCAGCTGGACTCTGCGCACCCTCTTCTGAGTTTTACTGCTTTCCACGAGGAGAGGGATTCCCTCCGCTGTCCCAGTGAATTAGCATCATTGTCTTTGAAAGTTCAGATCCATTTATGCATTTATGTGTTTTTCAGGTGAGAAACACTTTAAATGTGCGCGCATCTGTCTAAAAAGCCCAGTGGGCGCAATAACATTAATGTTACACACACAGAAAGATAGAAAAACAAGGGATGAAGAACATTATTATTGTTTATTAGCCATTTATATTTCAAGGAACAATATAGAGTTTCAAGGGAGAAATGGTAAATGACTGAGGAGACACAGCATCTGGAACCCCTGTAATGATCTGACCTCTATGTGAAGGGACCCACATATTTATCCCGGACTGCAACACAATATTTTTCTTGATGTGAGGAATTTCTGAGTGTGCAGATGATGTTGATCGTAACCTGCAGCTTTTAGTGTCAACCCAACTGAAAGCAAATAAAGAAACATGTATGGAGACAATGCAACAAACGGCTATGGCTGGATAAGTGATGTAATCATTTTCTTTTCAAATGTTGGTGAGAATATTTTTTTAAAATGTTTTAGTTATAGTAAAACATCAACAGATACATTAAATTAATACAATAAGGCACTATTGATGGAGCATGTGGTGGCACATCTTATTGAGATACTTTTTATACTCAAACTTAGCTGCAGCATCAACAGTGGCTACATACAACAAGTAGAAAGTTCAGTTCTGTTTTAATATCTTTTTGCAATGTGATTATTTTTGCACTGTGGAAAGAAAAGCACTTGTTCAATATTTTATACCTGTTAAATCTTTTTTTTTTTAGCTAAGAAATCTTCATTTTGTTGATGCCGGGACACTAATAAAAGTATATCTCATCATGTTTATCTTTAAATGCTGACAGGTTGCATGCCATGTTTGGAAAAAGAGGCCAAAGTTGTTCATTCCTAAATTCCTAATAGTTGAATCAGAGCAGAGCGTCTGTACCAAAGCTTTAGCTTAACCTGAATGTGTTACAGTAAATGTCCTCATTTCTTAGTATTTTTATGTGAATCAGTAAAAACCTGCAATTTTTCTTTTATTAAACAGCATGTTTCCAGTTCTGTTGCAGTTTCTTTTATAATTAATGCACATATAATTTCAGGGTTCCCATAATTGAGTATGTTAAGTTTGATATTATGCTCACATGGTGCAGAAACACAACTATTGCGATGTTTCTCTGGATAAGATTTCATGTTTTCCTCATGAGACGCGTCTACTGCAGCAGCGCTATGCTGGTGGAATCTGTCTTTTGACCTGGAACACATAAATACTGGCTCTGGAGAGCTCCATTTCCCTAAGATTAACAGTTTCTGATTTATGACTGGATACAAATTGTGTTTGGATATTTTTCCTCTAACAAACAGACTCACTTGTCCTTGCAGATCCTGACAGAACTCCTCAAAGCTCATTAAAGGTTTAAGCTGGGTAAAGCATGCAGACGAGGTCATGTAGAAGAGATTTGAACCTGTATGTTGCATATGATGCGAGCAGAGGTGATGAGAAGCAAGCGAATGATGCCCCGACTAGTCTCGGCTCGTCAATCCACTCCTCCTCTCCAAACATGCATTTTGCTTCCAATCTCATCTTTCCCTCTATCACTCACCCCTGTTTTCAGCAGGTTATCTCGGAGGCAGCCAGCGATAGGGCTCGTTACTATGGTTACGACTCTCATTCCTGGATGGAGCCCAGCGTCAGAAAACCCATCCAAGTTTGAGATTTAATGGAAGGATCATTGGCAGTGTGACAGCATCTGAACTCAGCTATGGGCCCAGTAGACTACCCCATGAAATTTTATCCCGGCTTTGCGTATAATTTTAAAGAGGAGCGAATGGACTTTAACAGGGTTTCCGATGAACAGAGGAAAACACAAGGTCAGTGGGAGAAAATGTAGGAAATGCAGTCAGGGGAACATATAAGATGAGGAGGCAGTTTAAGAGTCAAAGACAGCAATCACAGACTCAAAAGAAACAAGAGGAAACAGCCAAGACCATAGATGTTGTTTTATAAAGTTCATTATGTCGCCTGGTTCGTATCCTTCTCCAAAATATACTATTACATCACACCGAGCATGGGAACCAGACTCGTATCAACACATGAAGTCTCACGGTGTCTTGCTTATCTCTCTTCTGTCTGACTACAAGGATCTTCATCATTAGGGGAGCATCGCTCCAACACAACACTGTCTTACACACAGACTGAACCATGCAGTGGGGTTTAAAGAAATTATATTAAAATGAATAAACAATAACAAAAACATTATATTGATGGCAGCCTCAACAAATATCCCGATGAGCTCAATTTTGCTGTCACGAATACAGTAGCTTAATATTATGGTTATAAAAGTCAACGTGATACGTGTTTACTCCAAAAACAGTGAATAAATGAGCTCAACATGTAACCTCAAAAACCAAAATGATCATTTCAGTCTCAGCAATTGTCTTATTGTAGAGGATCAAAACAATGTTGTGTCTCAGAAAACTTTGAACCCGAATTGATGACCAAGTTTGAGGGAAATTAGGACATAAAGAAAGACACCAAAAAAAAGAGCACACTTTTTATGGCAACCACATAAATGTTTTATTCACATAAGTGGATCTGTCACACAGACAAAACAGAGGGAAATAAACAACTTCAAGGTTTTCCTGGCAGTCTACAAGCATCTCTTTCTGCCTTACTACTGGCACCATCTCGCTTTTTTATGGTCTTGTACCTCCAGACACAAATCTTCCCAAAATGTTCAACATGACATAAATGAAATGAAAAACAGAAATAAATACAAACAAAATCAAACTGCTGGGCTGAAGGAGTATGAAAACAAGATGAGCACAGTGGAAGAAGGTGGGGATAACAGCAAAGACGCATAATATGGACTGAATTACGGCGAGTGACATGAAATCTAATTACTGTGATTACAACCAAAAGTAGCTTGGCCTTGTCGAAATCCACTTTCCACTGCAGAGCACGGTGTCGAGAAACGATGAGAAAGAGCACAATGTCGTTGGTCTCAAATGAGAGTTTGACTCCAAATATCTCCACTGTTTTCCAAAAACTTTATGTGAAGAAGCATTTAAGCTGCTGAGATGATGGTCTGCACAAGTTAAACCCTCAATGCATATCTGCATTGGCCAGACCCTCCCAGTGATAAAACCACCAAATGAACCATAGCTGATTTTAGAGTATCATGGTCCTTTAAAGTTCTCTGTAAACCTTTCCACATTGTGACACTTGACTGACTGTAAAATGGGAAGTTTGTAAAGAGGAAAACAAAAACTAAACTAAAAAAAAGGCGTCTTCCCTTTTGTCATCAGTAACCTTCTTACTTCTTGAGAGACTTTCTACTTGACCACTTGTCAGACTGTTAAACACATCAGACTAAGCTGAATGACAGAGTTCATGTCTGGGCTGGACCCAGTGGGCTCTCAGGTGGCCATAGAGGTGACAATTTGGACAACCTCGCCATTTTCTCCGTGGATGGCGCCTTGGATGGCTTCTTTCACTTCCATGTCTGCCTGCAGGGCGGGGGTTAATTCAGCAGCCTGTAAAGCAGGAAGCATGAAAAAAACAAGAAATAATGAATGAGGACAACCTGAAATGTCAATGATAAAACATCTTGCTTGATCTAGTTTTTTCTTTAGAAATGCACCACAAAAACCTGCCAAGAAACTCCAAATCAGATTTTCAGATGTTCTCTTTTTTCTCATCAGTGGAAACATTCATCTTCCCTTCAGCATAACTGGTTGGGGTGGTACTCATCTTGAAGTCCCCAAAGTGCCAAAATGTGTTTTCTTTAATGCAATATCACTGTGCATGTCCAGAAAATCAAAACCCAGTGACTCAGAAAACTCAACAAACATTTTCTGTGGCCAGTTTCATGCAGAAGCAATTTCCCTCTGACTGAGCAAAAACCATCAGCTGTATCACTCTGCAGAGGGTAGCACGCACACTAACAGGGTGAGGCGTCTTGTTACAGTAAAACTGGATCAAAACAATGAAAAACCGGATATGTCCTGAGAAGCTCAATGCCTCTGTTGACACATAATGTTAAGACACTCTTCTCAGACAACATAATGATAAAACAAGTACCGTAATTTGCATAACCCATCAGTAGCTTTGTTCTTATTTCACATGTTTTGGCCACTAATGTTTTGTTAAGGGGTTTATTTGAAAAGGCAACATGTATATTTTATTTGGGGGTGAACACACCCTTTAAATTAGTGCTTATATTCAACTGGTTATCATGATTTTACAGACATGCTTCAGGAGCATTGCTGTGTACCCCTTTAATATCATGTAGCTACTACTGACGTGTAAAAAAAACAAACAAAAAGTAAAAGAATGAAAAGAAGGATGAATAGAAGAGGAAGTAGAAGAAGAAGAATAAAAAGAGCATTGGAAGAAGCAAAATGTAGTGATATGGCTGCATATAAGTCTTAATGATACTTATCTATTCACATCCATTCAATCCAGATATAAGGTACTTCCTGTTAACTTTTAAATGAAACAAAAACACGGCTCAGCCTCTGTTGCAGGAGACCGTCACAGTAAAGTCAGGCAAGCTGAGAAATGGCGTGAGAGATCATAGACTAAAGCGTAATAAAGCTAGTTAAACGGATTAGGGGAGAAGCAAAGTGACAGGTAGACTCCGATGTTCAAAAACTTTCTGAAAGCCTCTGTAGTTTGTGTCAGACACAATGAGGTATTTTACGTTTAAAAACCCTTTAAAAGATGAGAGGTTCATGACTCAGGCATGGATGATGACCATGAAGAGTGACTCACTCCTTCCTCTAACTCACGCCAAAGGTTCCCTCAAAGACACCTGCAACATTTAATCCTCCCTCCAGCCCAGCATGCTGTCACTATGCAGCAGCTCTGAGTGGAGCGCAGCTGCAACATAGCAGTTCACACAATATAACTACACTGTGAGCACAGGCTATAAGGAGGCCAGGTAAAAGTCAGACTTTATCCAAAACAACTGGAAACAACGAACAACAACTCTGGGTTAAAAACTGATCACGCTGAAAGTCTGTAGAAGAACATGAAATATGATAAGATCCAAAAACAAGACTGAAAAACTTTCCCATGTGTTAAAAATGAAATGCCAAAAATATTTTAATATAATCTGAATGTTGGACACTTGAAGCTTTTTAGTTTAGATAAAAAGAAGTCGGTCTCATCAGTGGACAGTAGCTCTATTTGGCTCTTTTCATTGTGATTTTGAAACCTTTATTCATAATATTAGATCCATAAAGTTATCATTATGCATCTTAAATGCACATGTAACTGCATATTTTTGGGGTATTTGTGAAAAAATATGTGTTTACATTCATTACAGTCAAGCTGATGGTAAACTATCAGTCTAAATATCACCAGCTTGCAGAAATGCCTCTCTTCTGTGTTAGTAATGGAAATAATTAAAGAAAAAGTGAAGAAAATGCAGAGACAAATAAATACATCAGACCAGCAATTTTTCAGTAAGTCACATAAATGCTCACACATGTCTGGAAACTGATGAGACGGTCTCTTGATTCAACATGCAGAGTGGCTGAAGAATAAAAAGAACAGGACTGACATTTCTCTGACCCGAGTTTGACCTGGCAGTCATCAATAAATACATTCTCGGACATCAAAACCCAACTAACAACACACCATATGCCGAGCTGGCCAAGTCACATGTCTTTCTAATTGGTGGACACTAAGTTCATTCCTATGAAAAAAACCAAACAAAAATCATTTTAAGTCGATATAGTGCCTCTCTTACAGTCTTTTGCATCTCATCCCTGTGTTTGGACAACAGACACCTCATCATTATTGAGTTTTGTTATTCCGTCATCAGCCGCATCCATATGGTCCAAATCCAGGCGATACTGAATAAACACAGATGACTGATCAGACTTGTGTCAGCTTTGTTGATTTCTGTCTAGATCTGTTTACAATCAAACAATAGGGAAAAATTAGGTATTTTAATCTAAAAGTTCATTCAAACAAATCAGTAGAGTAAACAAAGTATGATTGCTGATGTGCTGACAACATGGAGCGTAGGGTGCTGATTTGTTACGCAACTTTTTAGAACATGCAAATATCTCGAGGATATCATGTTATCTCAAGGTGTGCTCCAGACACAAATCTCATCAATGCAGCTATCCTCCCACTCTTCAAAGCAAGGAACCAATTACCCAGACAACTGTGAATAACAAAAAGACAACAAGATCAGCTCATAGTGAGTGGGTAAAGGGGGAAATTCCAACATGCGCTGCATTGATGGTCAGCACATTTGTTGTCCACATGTCAGACGGGGAGGTGAATATGGCCGGTCACATTACAAGCTCAATGTCTGCAAGGAGATCTTTATCAGGACAGAAGAAGCTTTTTAAAGCCACGAATCACCCAAAATCTTTACATTCTTTAAAATAAAACAACTAAAGACTCCACTCAGCTCCCAGGACACCCCCTGTAGCATGCACTTAGCGTGAAAGGAGCAATAAAGAAAAGTTGGGGAAAACAAAAGGAAAGAGAGCAATGGGAGAAAGATGTTATTTTAAACCCCCTGCAGAGTCTTAGTGATGACTTCAAAGGCTGGCCCGCCGTGAGTCTGCACACTGTCCTGATTCAACATGTGGCTCTTGCTCAACAACTTCAATTATCCAGGGATTGTAAGCATCTTTACTAATTACTACTCTTCTAGTTGTGAAACTCCTTCCACTTTGTTTAATTACTGATTGTTTAAACACCTGCCACAATGACAGGAAATTAAGTGTGCTTTAGTTGTGTAGCAAAAACAGAAGAACAAATTTGTCGTAACGCAAAGCAGTTTGGTAGATAAATAGTTAAACTCATTTTATGTCAATCATTTCAAGATGGTCCAGACTAGGGGTGTCCAGGTCTGGTTATCTAGGGCCACAATCCTGCATGTTTCTTACTTAGAATACACTGAAAACCTGCAGAACGCCTGATCTACACCATCAAATATGCTGTTGATCAGTCGATAAGCATAACATCTGTTAGGAAAACGTGTAAGTAGTAATGGTGCACAAAAGAAAACTGTACAGTAAAAACACATTTACTGATAGTAAAGTGAATTTCCTCACTCCCTGAATCTGCTTCATCAACAGCAACATCCATCATAAGCTGCTTATGAGTCAATAATTCTCAGACACTGGGGGAATTTTGGACTATTCTTCCCAACAAAACTGTTTTGGTTTCTTAATATTGCTGCGATGTCTCATCTGAACGGCCCATCTGCAGGTCCAGCCACAGCGTATTAACTGTATAACCACAGAGCACTACAACCATACGATTTCCTCTTTTACAGCCATTTCAATGCTGATTTTTCCTTTTTTCTGTTGTGCTTTGTTGTATTTCCCTCCTCTAAGTTGCAGGAAATGTATAATGTATTATTTCTTGAGTGAGTAATGTCTATCATTAAGAGGAGTACAAACAGCTGCACCTCCTCTATTTGTAAACTGTTTTATCTACTGCGCTCTTTAAAATGTTTTTGTGGTCTAATCTGATTTCATAATGCTCCCTCTCAGATGCTTGGAAAATTGTAGTGATCAGAAAAAGAAATACACCAGTGAGCCCTTTCTTCAGAAGGTTTTTTTTAGCATTTTGGGTACTTTAGATAAAGGATGCAATGAAAAAATCCTGGAAATTCCCACAATAAATAAAAAATTTTAAAACCACAATAAAATGTAATGGCAGAAATAATATTTTAATCTTTATGACAATTAGCAAATGGTCGCTTCTTATCAAAGTATGTAAATTGTAGCTTTAAAAAACATTTTGTTTCCTCCAAAGCACATAAAATCAGTATGAGTCTGAGTTCTGCATGTTCAGAAATGTTCATTAAAAACAGTTCACATTGTTCATAACAAGCCCGTAAACACATGGAGGACCAGGTACTGCATTTTCAGCATTAGCTAAGGACTGAAAAAGGAAATCGCAGCATAGTTCAGCAAGTTGGCTCAAATCTTATTTGGATTTTGTTCCCATTTTTCATTACTTGAGGTCATTTCGTGCGTTGTCTGTGGTAGCTGTCAATATGAATGACAAAATATTTTGAACTGGCTTCCAAAGTCATTTCTTCCCCTCTGACGGGCAGCTTCACTAGACACAGCAGATAAACCTTTGTAATTACTTCCACTTGCCACAACAGAATGGAAAAAAGGTGATTACCCAGGAGCAAAGCTGGAATAGCTGAGTTGCAACAGAACTAAAATATTGTCAAGAGGCTCACATATTTCAGAAACCAAACATTCACATCCAATTTTACATCAGGAAGATGTATAAATCTGTAGACTAGGACTTAAATAAATGGCACCACTTATAATTAATATGGTTATTGATCAAGACACAGAGGTGGTAAACACAGCTGTTTCCTATGGAGAAGCTGAAAAATAAAGATATAAAGTAGACTTGATCTGAATTATTACTGAGGATCTGTTTCATGTAGGGAACTTGGAATACCCCCCAGCCACAAAAGCCTCTGAACAAAGAGTCTTTTATTTCTTTACCTGAACAGTTGCTGGGTGATCTGCAACTGGAGCTAGTTGGACGTACTGAACTTGGATATCTGGTGGGAGAGAGGAGCCCTCCACTGCCGTTGCTCCTCCATCAGCTGATGCGACAGCTATCAGCTGAGCCCCGCGTAGCACCTACAGAAGTCAAAAAAGAAAAGGAGAAAACAGTCGGCCATGATTACAGCTGTCAGCTCTTTGTCAGCATTATTGTCAGAGTTACTTGGCCCTTTTCTGAAATGCGATTGAGCTGAATGAGACACTCCCAAAATGCTGCATGTGGATATCTAAAATAAGATAAATTGCAGTTTTATTTACAATGCAAACAACTCAAAACAAAAGCCACACAAAACTAATCACCAGAATATCTCATGTATGTCCCGTCTGAAGTATTCTTGTTTTTATAATTGTTTTATTACTGCCATAATTAAACACAGACGCAATGACAAATGCAGTTCAACATGTTGCAGTGAGGAAAGAGCCATATGGTGGTATGAGAGATTACAGCTCTTCTTTTCTCACTCCCCCACTTCCCATCCTCCGTTTATACGTCAAATTAAAGAGGAGCTTTATGGTCCATTCAATTCAATTAGGTTTTGTTTCCACGGTTCCATAACACGATATGCTGTTTAGTTTTAATTTGGGCTCATTTCAGTGAAGTCATACTAAACAAAGCAATAGATTAAATTGGTAGAAGATGGTTTGTGAGCCATTGCAGGAGAGCTTTTTTTTCCTTCTTGTTTAAAGGCCAGCAAAGCAGCATATGGGTGCTACAGTTTTGATGCACTAATTACTTAGCAGTAGGGTGCAGCAGAGGTGTTGTTGTTTATTTCTATAGCTTATTTAGGTTATTAATATTTATGCACTGCAATAAAACGCTTAGCTTTATGTCCACCATTGCAAATTTCTTCTCTCCAACATGCCCACACAGACATCCGATGCGCAGAGTATGTTGTTAATTTTGAAGTGCGCAACTCCCTTGTGATAATAGTCATACAAATTAACATGCAATTACCCTGTCAACGCAAAAACACAAGGACAAATTAAGGGAAACACTCAAATTTTACTAGTGCATGTTCATTTCATTTAGACAGAGGTCGGACAACATGAGAGCACACCAGTGTGGCCCAGATCTTCCCAGCATTTGGTTTCTCAAAGGGGGATGATAACTGTTTGAAGTAAGACATTCTTACATGTGGTGGAAGCACAACTTTATTGATTGTTTTCCAAGTTTTCTGTCTTTGAACTGGACACAGGTCTTTCCTAATATCTGAAATCTTGCAGATCTTATATGTAGTTTGTTATGTGAGGTTTCCGTCTCCACTCAGACTCTTTCCAGCTGTGTTTGGTGCTGGGAATGACCAGGACATGTTTAACATGCACTTAGAACAATTGAGAATGAATTTGCAATTCAACAGACAAACCAAAACCCCACAAACCTCAAACACAGAAGATGTTTGTTGCCCTATAACCCATCTGATCCTTGATCCCCACAGTCTCACGACCCCTCGTCCTACAGCTGCTTTGAAGCTCTGAGGTGGTGACGGGCCTCAAAAGGTTTGGTTTGAATCCACCAGGGAGACCGTTTGCCAGCTTCACCACAAATTCAACTGCCTCATCTCCATAACGTGCCAGGCCTACTCAGCCTCATGGAAGCCATTAGAGATGGAAGTCTGACTCATCGGATCGCACAACACGAACACTTCTAAGCAGATTGGTTAGGAGGTTACTGGGTTAGGCTCTTGATATAATTGGGACCATAACAGCCAGATCAAATTAATCAGTGTTTGGTGACCCATAAAACACGATCATTTGGAATATTACCCCAGACTAGTGTTTTTCAACCTTTTTTTGAGGTTAGATCACAGACTGTATAAAGGATAAGATGTATTTTTTCATTGAAAATATCACAAGGCACACAACTAAAAACATAAATATATTAAAAAAAAAATATATATATATATATATATATATATACACAGTATATAGAAAGCTATTCTTGTCAAAGCTTCTTGAATATATGAATCAAATGAACTGTGTTTTATCATCTTCCATATTTTCTATTCAGTGTAAAACCTGGACCTGCTTGGATAAACTGAAAGTTTTTTAGACAATTAGGTGAAAAATTAAATATCCAATAAATTGAGGATAAAAGATATTCTGGTTATCTTTAAAGGCACTAGTGTGCCGCCGCAGAGTGGTTGAAAAGCACTGCCCTAAGACGGTAATGTCTTTACAAACTTCTTGTGCCAGGACCCCCGAGATAACACATTGGCAATTTCTTTTCATGAACGTGTTCGTTTTGACAGCCCTAAAAAATATGCTGACCATCCATGTTTTTCGTTTTGAGTGCATTTCTATTGTGTTTTGAGTCGTTGATCAAAAAATGATGTGGCAACCTCCTGAAATGATCTTGGGTCCTAATGGGGTCGTGACCCTCAGTTTGTGAACCGCCGGTGTAAATAATAATCTTACAGTTAAGATCATTCAACTTGTTGGAAAATACTCGTTTTCCTGCCAAGAGTTAGAAGACAATATCAACACAGCTTGCCGGCTAGCAGCCACTTAGCTTAGCTTAGCATTCACACAGTTGGTCACAGCCAGTTTGGGTCTGAATGTGCACATTTAGAAAGAAGACAATAATATGGTGCTTTTCCATTAGTACCTACTCCGCCCGGCCTCACACGATTATACCCAGAAACAGAGCGTTTCCATTAAGATTTGTCGTGCCGTGCGGTTACATTTTGCGTACCTACTTCGTTGTGGTTCTAAGCGTGTCGGGCCGTGCGGGTAGCATGATGTACACAGGCTGGCATCCATTGATTGGTCTGATATGATCCAGGGTGTTTAGTCTTGCCCTCCGACAACTTCTCTTGATCTGTTCCATGAGTCTATTTCCCACGAATAACCATAATCCGAGCCCCAGCTAAAAAGTTACCAGGAAGTCTTCTATCTTCATGTCGGTCTTCTTCTATGGTATTTGTCTTCTTCTGTGGTTTTCTGCAGACTCCGCGCAAAGCATCTAGAAACTCGTGTTGTGCGGGGAACCCCTCCCACATTAGAGGATCGCGACTTGTAATGGAAAAGTAATCCAGTACAATATAGTACTGCCCGGGCCGGTAGAGTCGCATCGTGCAGGTACTGATGGAAAAGCACCTTTAGTATTGACAATTTTCTCAGAGAACAAATACAACTAGGATTCTTCTCAAAATGTAACAGCATTCTTGAAACAGGCAACATCCCTTAGAGACTACATTCATGCAAACAATGTTCAGACAGCTCATTGGGAACGGTGAGAAAACCAAACTCGAAAGCAGCTGCTCAAGTGTTTCTTCATGGGAGACATGTAGAGAGCATCTTTATCTTCACTCTATCACACTGTTCTATTAGGCAACAAAAGTGACTTCTGCCAAATGTTTGTATCACTGAGATCCATGAGTTTAGGGCTAACTCAAGCATGGCGTTTCACTACAATCCAACGGGTGTATCTAAGTGTACAATTACCGGGGTTTAAGGGATCCTATGGTTGACATTTGAGATCGTAAACACTTGTCTCATTCAATTAAAGGCTCAACCTCCATTTGAGAGCAGTTTGCATTCTCAGCTGTGAGGAGCAGCACACAGAGGCTCACAAAAGCATTTACAGTGTTGGAACGGTGTGTGAGATCTCTGCAGCGATTACACAGGAACTTCTCGGCTTCACATCCTGTCCCATGACTTTCTTTAACAGAACTTCCCTCCGCTACTTGGCTCCAAGGCGGACATGCTTTAAATTATGCGTCAGTTCAAAACAACCAGAAAGTGAACGTACAATCAAGAGATGCACACAAAACATTAACATAAATAATGTGCTCAAAGCTGAATGTTCATCTAAAAGAATACTGAGCTCAATTAAGTAATTGTGTAAGTACTGATGATAATTACCTCTCATTCAGCTAATAGGACATAATTATCATTAGGCTTGCTGAATATGATGATAAAATAATTACAATGTTGCATCAAGAAAAGGTTTAATGAGGTGAGGACTATTCTGCTTGTTTCATGAAAAACAAACATGAAAAATTAAAAAACAAGATGAGAAATGTTTACAGGCCTTTTTTGGGAGAAACCAGGTTTGTTGACACAATGAAATAAATCTGCTTTGATTGCATAATAGCAGGAGTTTCATTTCAGATTAAAATTACTGTGTAGCCCCATACATTAGATTTAATAGGTTCAATTAGTCACCCACACAGGCTGTCAGCAGATCCTAAATGCTTCACTGCTAACCTCAAATTTTAAAGTGGACCTGGCATGTTCATTTCCGCTCATAATCTTACCTCTACATTAGTCCTGCACCCATCATTTCTCCAAATTGGTTGTAATTAATTTCCCACTTGGATTATAACATTTTGTTTTGCTTTGGGGTTTATTTCCTTGTCATTCCTTATTTAAAATTTACATAAAGCTCTCTCCTGGAGGAGAAAAGAGATTTGGGGGAAGTGGGTTCTGATTGGTCAGTTTCTTTGGAGCTTGCTGATAAGAAGAGCAAGGGGGGGTCTGTACAAACCAGTGTGGAAATTACACCAGCTTGTAAACAAAGAAATGCTTCAACAAACCCAAAAAAATGTTTTTCAAAGGCTACTGACCTGAAAGTTTTATGATTCCCTGCTCTCACACACCTGGCCCTGAAAAGTATTGATATTTGGATAGCTCGCTCTGTATTTGCACTTCAAATATGGTAGCTACATGCACACTCTCAAATGATAAATACAAGGAATAAATATTCAAATACTAAAAGATGCCTGACTTTTTTTTTGTGGCTGAGATTATCAGAATAAATAGTTTTGCACCGCAGATGAGCAATAAAACATGTAAAAGCATGCTGAGGGCCCTCAGGCACATTAAAGAGCTACAATACAGCAGTTTAGACAAGACACTGAACAATCAAGCACATCTTAAATTCTCTGCAGGCTGTTTTAGCAGCAATGGCCTTGAGGAACTAAAAGACAAATAATAAATCTTTTGCTGGCGCTGTAATGCTTTCAATAATAGATCCAGGACACAAAAGAAATACAGCAACTGGAGAGAAAAGACACAAAAATGAAAAACACCACCAGCATAATGAAAAAAAACAAAGACTGAATGAAAATAATCCTGGATAAGCAAGGCTTAAACTGTGTTTCCATTTCAATGCATCAGAGGAGCTTAAAACGTCTTTTTTCTTCTTTCACTTAACATCAAAAAGTAGTAAACTTGAATAATGGTGGCTTTACCAAAATGCTGCTCCGAAACATGACTCTGAATTCTTCCTTTGCTGAGTCATAGTCTCACTGCAACACAACAATCAGCAAAGCACCAAATGGTGTATGTGTGTGCCTTTGTACGCCCATGTCTGAAAAGGTTTTTCACGATTTTGTATACGGGAACATGATCCTCCAAATAGACCAAACAAAATCCATACACACTTTATGTTGTAGCAAAGAGACCCACACAAATCTGGTTCCTATCGTGCCCAAAGGAATTCTGCCTCCTCTTTTACATCTTAGAAGAAGAAAAAAACTCAACCAAAACAAGGAAATGAGAAAAGAAACATTTGGACTTAGGAGTGCCTGAAACTTCCTTCCAGCTTTAAGAGCCGTCAACAACATCTGCAACTGCCAACCCTGGACAGATGTCCTTGCAGAAACATCAGCTCTGGGTGGGTAGGTGTGGTCCAAGTGGAGTGAGGAGAATTGGATGTAATCTGGCTGTGAAGATGAACATTTACACCCAAGCTATCAAAGAACTTGTTTTGTGTGTGCCGAGAAACTGAATAAATATTTTAGTTTTTGCTTAGCTATAGTTTTTATTATGAGCCCGGCAAGAAAAGAACCTCCCGACTAGTGGTAAGTGGCAGCAGTCTAATCAGAAGTCAGATAATGAGCGTAGATTTTTCTCCTCTCTTTATCTTTAGTGTATTTTTGCATGCAGCTTCTGCATGTTTATTTAAACTGCATGATTGTTTTATGAAGCTATACAAAAACTTGTGACCTCCACCCACACCCTGACACTGTTTCTACATCACAGCTCAACACCTGCAATGAATCAAACTCTCCCTTGCATCCTTTGCAACTCCCACCACAGTCACACTGAGACAGAAAAGCTCAAAAGGCTTTCACAATAAAACCTGCCTGACTTGACTCCCGTTTCAAAGTAGCAAATCAGAAGTGGACTAAAGACAAAATTGACAACCATCGTTAAAAATCAGGCTGCCTAAGTGTGAGAGAGGGCTGTTGAATGCAGTCTCTTTTCTGTTCTCTAGCACAAACACAGACTTGACGTGCTTAATTTTCAAAAGCATTTTTTCAGTGTAAGTAGATTTTATGAGTTAGGATGTTGACTTTATTGTGTTTTCAACTATTCCGTTTGATTCAGTAAAGCCAGAAGAGATGATATAAATGGACTGTAAAACTTGACTAATAAAATATCACACTACAAAAATCACCCTTCACAACAAGACATTTCATTTACTATCCAGTCAAATACACATAAACAGATGGCAACACATTTCCTAAATCCAATATCGCTTTTCTGAAACAATCAAACTAGTTTCTGTTGTAGAAATGCATTTAGAAAGCCTGAGCAACATTTCTGGGTTAGATCTGCTATGGACTGCATCCATCATCTGAATCTGCAGGTAGCTCGCTGGATTCTTTAACTCATCAAGTTAATGGGCACACTTATTTTCACAGCTGCCAGTAGACTTTCTGGTATGGTATTTGGGTCAACACGCATCTCCATTCATCTTAACATTTCTCTCCGTTGCACAATCATTTAGAAAGATGGTTAGTTTGAAAGACAACGAATCTACTGGAGGCTGGTTATCACCAACCAGGAGTTTATTCCCACTGCAGTGAATGTGATTATGTTGTTCTATGTGCAACATGTACAGCAGGGTTGTATCAGGTCAATGATGATGGTGACTCACCATGAAATGCATCTGAAAACATCTGGTCTCTCTTAAGGGACCCAGCAACCTCATCGTTGCCCATGAAGACAAAAGAAACCTAAGTGGGGGGTACCCTCATCTGCATTACCCTGAAAAGCTGACTCGCAAACATGTGTGTCCACATTTTGAACTAAAAAGACTTCCTTGTCTTTGACCCTTTTTCTCTGGGCTATGAAGCCACTAGGACACAGAACAGCTTCCTTTGATACGTGATCCGCAATCGGGCCTCTAAATCCTTGAATTTTTACATTCATCCCCCGTATATAAAAATTAGTCATAAAGCATTATATTTTCTCATTTCGTTCCATCCTCATCTTAACAGCTGCTTGTACATTCAAGCAAAATTCTTAAGCAGAAAGAGAAAGAGACAATGTGAACTACTTAGGCCACGGGCCAGCAGTCTGACTCCACCACATATTACACCCCAATATTATGAGGTTAAGCCTCCACATGGCTCATCTGCTTTGTGTTTAGAAATGACAAATCCGGACCAGCAACCTCTACATTGCCAGAGTTTTGTCAATGGAGCTAATTGTTTTCATGCAAACAAGAACATCAGCACTTGAAATAAAACACGAGGTCAAAAACAACAATCCATCTGTTATCTCTTCAACTCAATTATGTTACTTCACTCTCTTATAGGCTTCCTTTGATTAAGACTTTCTTGTTTTCTTTCATCTCACTCTAAAATAAAATGTATTGTCTTCTTTCAGGTGCAGTGCTTACAGATCCTGGCAGCAAGGATAGAGGGACCATTACCGAGCTGGACTCTGTCCTGTGACCCAGTTCCCACACTGACCGTGAACATTGTCACTTGGAATGGTCTGACAGATGGACAGAAACATGTGCCAACAAGAAAGGGTGGCAGAGGTTCAACTATGGAAAGGAAATGAAGTGGTGGGGTTGTGTTCAGACACTGAAGAAACATGTCTTAAGCTCTGGATGGCCAACATTCAAGTCCATCATCGATAAACGATGCAGACCGATGACAGGATCAGTGAAATGGGTAAAGTCTTACAGCTCTCTTGAGATGTTCCAGATTTCTCACATGTTTAGAGCATAGGTTTGTCTGTTCCTCTGTAGGTTTTATTGGATGTGTTTTGTTATTTAATACTTTTGCATATAATTTTCACAGACCTAATACTCACTTCACATTCCCAGGGCCCGATCTTCTAAAGGTTTCTATAAGCCCAAACCTGATTCTAGTGTTACATATCTACTGTCAGGATCTTTCAAGTATGTTTAACTATAAATTTGATAACTAGAACTGTAATAATATGTCTCACATGTTTCTCTTGGAAGCTGACTATTTAAATAAATGTGATTTACTTAGGTGTGCAGTGGTCCATTTACAACAGAGTCTGCCATTATTTCCTACAGAAAAAGGATACACAGTGGCTGTGTCTCAATACCGTAGTGCACTGGAATATAGTGTGTAAATGTCAATGTAAACACACTTAAACACGGTGCACGGAGTACTTTTGTGCGCTGATTAAGGCACAGCCAGTTATTCGTCAGATGTTTGCTCAGATGTTAAGAGAGAACAGAACTGTCATTAAATTATTGTGTGGTTGAAAGAATAATTTGATAAGCCTTTGAGGTACATGCAATCATCTGCCTCTTTTTTCCAAGATGATATGTGCTTATGCTCCATCTGGCAAATTATCAGACAAGTTCTCTGTACTAAGCTCCTTGTCCATCACTGATACACATCACAACTGCAGAGTTAACAGAGGAAGTCTGGGCTGTACAGTGTGAAGAGAAATGGTGAGAGCACGGTCTTTTGTGATGCTC
This sequence comes from Pseudomugil gertrudae, assembly GCA_037177535.1. NCBI lineage: Eukaryota > Metazoa > Chordata > Actinopteri > Atheriniformes > Pseudomugilidae > Pseudomugil > Pseudomugil gertrudae. The sequence goes on from JBAMHV010000010.1 coordinate 22,583,292, forward strand.
CAGGGTTGCTGACCACCATCTCAGACACACAACCTCACAAACTAAGATCTGTTTGTTAGGTGGTTATAAATCCAGGTGGTAGTGGAGGTATCCACCTGAAATGTGTGCCGTTTGTCTCATAATAGACCCAGGTGAACTATGTCCAAAGCATTCAAAAAATCAAAAAACACGATCCTCAACCCCAAGCCCAATAGGATATGCTAATTGTAATGGCCATCGGTTTTTTATTGAGATGAGCTAATAACGATGACTTTCATAGTGGGATGTTGGGGCAACTGTCAGCGCACCTGACTCAAAGTAGTCAGTCATTGTGCGCTGAACCCCACAGGCTGTTGGATCCATATTTTAGGTGTGTTGAAGCGAAGGGACATGAAAAACCTGCAGGCTACCCATAGTCCAATTGTAGCTAACTGAACTGTTTGAACATAGTTTATAACTACACTTACTTGCTTGCATATGACTCCATTTTTTGACAGTTAACAGTGTCGATGCTCAGAGCAGTGCAAGGTTATAAAACCTATTTTAATGTTTTAGGTTAACCAGAGGAACAGGGTTCTCAAAAAATGTGAAACTTAAGATATTTTGAACAAGGGTTTGTTCAGTAGACAATAGCCAACATCTAAAACTAAAACCATGCAAAAAGGGTGTAACCAAAAACCTCAGTGCCCCTCTGACAGGGTTCCAGGACCCTTCTGCAAATATGGAATCACTCCATCAATTAGATCTGTACAGCAGAGTGGCTTTACACTAACTACTCTTATGTGAAAGACATGACAGCCCACTTGGAATTTGCCAGATGGCTTTGAAATGACTCGAGAGATTTTCAGGTTTGATGAGACAAAAACTGAACTCTGTGGAAGAACTCCAAGTCTCATTTCTGGCAAGCCCCAAATACTTCTCGTTATTTTGCTAACACCATCCCTGTAGTGAAGCATTGCTGCAGCAGCATATCACCGTGGGGTTACTTCTCAACCGCAGGCTCTTTGAGACCTGTCAGCATGAAAATAACTATAAACCCTGCTTAATTCTCGGGATCTTGAGTTAGAGTAGCTTAGATAGAGCCCCTGACTGTCCCTGAAAAAGGGAATGAACTGTCAGAACTTTTGACCTGACACAGATCCAAGTTGGATCAAAATGTTGCAAATTAATAGTCACTGTGTCATGGAATAAGTGTTTGAGCATTGATTTGTTTAGCTCAGGCTGTCCAAATCCAAATAGTGAAGGGGAAACCTATTAAAAAGACCCCCATTTGTTGCCAGAAAAGGCTTCTACAGGCTCATCATTATATTTTAGGTTTAATACATCCACACATTAAAAAACAAACAAAAAATCTGGAAATGAAGTCTGAATATTTGTTAAATTAACTGCATTAGAAAAGCAGACTGACAGCAAAGAGCAGTAAGACCTAAGAGGTCATCTGAGGCCATTGTCTGAGCCAGAAAAGCTCCAGCAATCCAGGGTACAATCCTAATACGTCTTTATGCTGCATCTGGCACCGCACTGCTACCAGTTTTGTGTGATTTTTACCTCAGCTGGTATCAGTTTTTAATCATCAATGCGACAAAACGTGTCTTCCAGACATCCCCCTTATTTTCCCCTCTACTCTCCTTCTCATCAGTCACTCCTTTTATCTCTCAATCCCCCATTTGGTCTGCATCAGCACAGGGTAAGATCACAGCACAGAGAGGAGGGCACTAGATAAGAGGCTATGAAAAACAGAGTGCAGTAAAAGACTAGTTATTTTATAGTTTCATGGGTCTGCATTTTTCTTCTGTCGGCATTAGAAGATTTTTATGAGGAACTTTGGATCCCTTTCACTGCTTTAGCAATGACGTTCAACTTGGACAGTTGCAGTGAGTTCAGAGCTCAGCGGCCAAAGAATCACATGGAAACAGGCACTAAACGTCTGAAGCCACTACAAAAAATATTGTCTACATAAACACTTACTGTCTACGCAATACACAAACTGACTAGTGAGATGGGTCCCACACTGCTCTGTTCACTGCATTCAGACAGCCTCTAATGGCTACAGAGAGGATGATAGATGGACACAGAGTACACAACACAAGGTCAGTTTGCAGCCTTTTCAATGTTTTAAACAACTTGTCTCCTCACTAACAAAAACATCTATTTCTTCATGATGCTGTATCAAAGTTTTAACTGTTTGAGCATAAATATGGCTCGAAAATACTTTTTTTTCTCGTAAAAAACAAGAATAAAATGATTATTTATGATATTTTGGAATATCATAAAATGAAGAAATATCTGAAATTACTAGTTTACTCTGTGTACAGCGTAAATAATATTGTCACATTACTGGAAAAGCACAATGAAGATGACATTTTCAAGGCAGTTTACATATAAACATAAAATCTATCTGAAAGATGTAGTGTGATCTATGCATAATGACCTTAGTGATAATGTAAAACAACACATAAATACCTAAACTTTCCTTTGCAGTAGTCAATTTTTAATTTCATGCCAAGACAGGAATTATAATACATAAAATCATTTTAAAAGCTTGTCGACAGAAAAGGTGCAGAGAGTGAAACTTGGACAACAAAACATGCCTGATGAGAGCCAAAAATCATGGAAAACTTAAACCAAATAATAACCATTATTTATCATCATGCAAAGTTGTTTTCGACTGGGGGAAAAATACAATATCAAGATAATGTAAGGAGCAGTCAGGACTGTCTTTTGACAATACAAGAACTATTAGTAATTACATGTTGCATTACCAGAAAACTGATTTGGATCCAAAACAATTAATCAAGTACCCAGTCCTTGTGAGGAAAGATAATTGCTCCTAGTATGTTTAGATTTCTACAAGATTTTGACTCAACTTTTCCATGGAAAACACTTTAATCTGAATTTTGACAACGCTGCTCGAGTATTAAGTCTCAGTCCAGATACATCGACATAATGAACAATGACAGAGGAATGCTATTCGGCCCACATCAGAGTGTGGATTTTGATCTCAGTGGATCAAATATTGCAGAATGACACAAGAAATAATAAAATGTAAACAACTAAAAGCTTGTTCACAACTAACAAGATCCTTGAAGGAGCCGTGCAGTGTAAAAACATCTGTCTGAAGATGAAGCCAGTATTTTACCTGGGTGGGTGCATGTGATAGTTAATGTAATCTGAAGCAACTTGGTGTGGCATTTAAAAGACAGGTTGAACTACAAGCACACCACATATAAAGAGGAGGAAGTAGTCTGGGTGTGATCAGCTGTGAAGTTACACCAACATAACCTCAGCAGCATTCTGCCAAATTTAAAAAGTAGTGATATCATGCACAGCCCAACTCACTTATGTCCACATATAATCAAAAGAAATTCAAACAAAACAAACATAAGAACAAAATAAGATTATTTTTTCTTTGTCTTGTATTCTGAGGGAACTCTGTTCCAAGATACACGACAGCAATCATGATAAAGCTATTACATGAAACCTGTGTTATTTGTACTAAATCTGAGCCAAATGATTTATCTCCTTGAGAAAGTGCTAATTCTACTATCCTGCTTGCTTTCAACCCATTTTCTTTGGGTTTCTATCCGATCTTATTTAAGGTTTTATCAAATGCACTGGTTGATTTAAAATTGGTTTGCACTATGATCTTTGTAAATATGAGGATTATAGATACTGCCATTGTCGTGCTCTACTGCGTGTGAACAAAGTTAAAAGAATAGTTTGCTCTGATTAAATGTGCAAAGTTTAATCAATACTGCCAAAACAAATATAAAATATGAGCTTTAGAGAAAAACAGGAAGGAAAATACATTTTTACTAGACTCAACTGCCAGACACTGCTACGGGAACATGTACATTGCTTCAGTTCTCATACTCTAGGACTATTGGTGTCTGTTTACCAAAGAACTGAGGCTAATGCGTATCTGAAATGACTGCTTCAGGCTGTGTTAATTTGTTAATGCAAAATGCCTATGTGCAGGCACTTTGCATCACAGAGCAGCTAAACCTGACAGAACAGATGGAAATCTGCAGAGTAGTTCATGAACTCACACAAATTAATGCTGGAAATGTGTACCGTGGCACAAAATCTAAGCCAAACTCGGGCCAAAACTTGTTCAAGATCCTAAAGAAAGACAGAGGAATGCTGCTGTCAGGCCCAGCAAGCAGGTCATCCGAGGACATGAGCATACATGTGTTTGAGTGTGTGAGAAAAAGAGAGCTTGAGGATGTGTGGCGACTACCTCACTGAATTGAAAGAATGTGCAGAGCTTAACAGGCAATAAATGATAAAAAAAAAACCTCCCCATATAATGTAGATGCATTTACACATTACAAATGTTTGCACACAAAGATGGTCAGTAGCATCTTGAACTTATAAGGCAATTTAATGTTTGAGATTACAATCAGACTATAAAACGAAGGACTGAGTTGCTGAAAACACATGGCTCCAGTTGGTGGGTGGTTTGCAACTCCTCTACAGCTCTTTTGCACATTACAGAAAAACAGAGACCCTAAACCAACTTCCTGAGTCTATAGTTAAAGCTCAACCTATTCCTTAAAAAGTAATGACATTATAATCTCTTTACTACTTAGCAAGGGCAAAAAAGATAACTTCACAAACTGGATAAAATGGGTTTTTACTTTCAGTGAGTCATCAAGCTTCTCAAGTGTCCTTACTGGCATATCTACAGAGAAATATGCTCTTATTGGATATGAGGCAGTAAAACTTTGACAGTGAGTAGTTATGTGATCTTATGGTGTCTTCAAACAAAAGAAGGTATATCTGAGGGTGTATTGTAGAGTAATGCAGACACTGAAATTTAATCTAACAAGGCAAATTGGAGCACTAATGCAACTGGAAAGTTACACTGCCATTTTACACTCTGCAGTAATTGCTGAGAAAATGTAAAATGAAGCTGTTCATCAATTATATCCAATTTTGAACAGATTTTCTTTGTTTGCATCCCACTGTAGATGACTGTTTTGGCAAAACCACTGTACCAACATGCCTGTGAGGTTATGCAGCATATAATTAACTAAAGAGGGGTCAGTGACCAACCAACTTCCTTTTCCAAAAAAAAAAATGCAATTAATCATCCTTAAGAACAAATAATGTATACTTTTCCGCACTGACTCAACAGTGAATATATGTAGCCTTTACAGTTACATAAAACACCTGTTGTTCCACAATAACAGAAAACAGAATCACCAGCAGACAGCCAGCGTGAGACAGAATTTCCTTCCCTAAATCCTTACTTCTAGACAAACAGGATCTGATCATGAATGAGAAATTACAACCGTCTACAGGCATCCATATGTGACCCTGCAATGGTTGCACACACACCAGCTCCACTTTGATCGAGATCCACTTGGATCCCAGAGGAAAGAACAGAGGAACAGGAAGGACCTCCAGTCCAAAGAAAAGAGGAGGGAAAAGCTATGAACGAATATCCCAGACAGCTTGGGCACAAAAACCATCAGTGGGTGTGTGTAGGCGTGTGTATCCATGTGTTGGTTGCACAATTTAAAAGTTCTTTATAATCAACTAACACCCAAAAACTTTCACCTACTTTTTCAAATGTGTTTTGTCTTTACACGGTTCTCCAAAGGTCAAGTTGCAGGATTTCAATCAGACGGAGCTCTGAACTGTGACTATGCCACTGCATCACCTGATTCCTCACATTCGGATTTGCTGCTGTTCTTATAATCATTGTTTCTGTTTTATGACTCAGTTTGGGCCAATTTGTAACTTTGGAATACTTTTTAAATAAATAAGTTTATAGACAACTTAGTGACTGCAAGTTGCCCAGGTTTTGTGGCTGCAAAAACTAGGCTATAACATCACACCTCCACCACTGAGCTTGACATTTGGTATGAGGAGTTTGTGCTGATATCTTTTGTTTGGTTTTCACAGAATGTAGAGCTGTGCATTTTGGTCAAAAGTCTTTATTTCAGTCACACTTGCCCAAAAGACATTGTTCCAGAGATCTTGTGGTTCATTCAGATACAAACTTCACAATCCTTCGCTGTTCTGTCGAGTTCCTTTTTAGAGAGAAAAGGCTTGCTCTTAACTGAACTTTTCACACAAGCAATATTTTATTGATTTTATTTTAGTCATTTAGCAGATGCTTCTCTCCAAAGCAACATGCATCAGTGAATAGGAACAACACAAGCAAGAAAACAAACAATAGGGGGCAGCATAGATAAGTGACAGTTAGAGTGCTGCCTATCTAATTTAAAGTCTTTCTCTAACAACACTGTTGTAAGATTTCAAATTCGCTAATTGAGGCCTGTGGAGTTTTTTTGAGTTCTTTAACATTGCATGCACAAACTGAACAAATCCATTATTCTTCCACTCCTCTATGACAGAAAACTGCTCTACCTGAGCCACCTGACAACCTGATTAACTGCCACCGACTGCCGAAAAGGCCAGATTGGTCATCATCAAGGAGGTGAATTACTGAGAATGCATCTGTCGATTCAATCAAATGCACAGACAGACTGCAGAGCACAGGGAAAAAATATGAATAAATGAAGAACTATTTCAGTTTTTGGATGTTCTGTCAAATAAGTAAACATTATAAACAGAGAGTTGTGGGGAACTCAGACCCACTTATGCATAAAATCTCCCTACACATGACATCTAAACAACATAAACAGCCTGTTGGTCAAGTTTAACTGCAGGTAAAAATTATTTATTATATTATGATCAATAACACGTTTGGCTCTTCAATGCTGATGTTGCATGTCATTTCAGGCAACACAGTTCTTGTCAATAAAGAACCGATTATGTAGAACGTTTCACAGTAATGAGCATAAGGTTTTAAGGCCACAAATGTCTGTGTGCATTTGTATAATGTGGGTCTATGTAAAGCATAACGTCATTAAGCAACAAATTTTTAATCTAGAGATAACTGATATGTCTCAAATGTATTACATTGGACATTATTAGATACTTGGCAACAAGAGGAAGATGCCAATTGCTTGATCAAATTTGCATTACTGACGAGAAAGCGGATACAATACAGCATTCCCACACACCTAATCTTTGGCCTTGGAATGGATGGTGCTGTTAAAACAAGTTTCATACCTTTTTTATATTTGTTTTTGTTAAATTAAAATGAATGCACACATTTGGAAGATGAAACTGAGTTGCAAAGCAGCTTGAAGTGTCCCCTGTGCTGCACATGTGTTCGCTCTTGCCTGTTAAGGATGCGTCTGAAGAGGTGCTACATTCAGGACGCACTTGGACCTGCTGCACCTGTACTTCATAAACAGTGGAAACCACATTGCGTCTCCAAAAGCTACTGCAGAGGTTATAGAAGGTGAAGGTAATTTATCTTAAATAAGCTTTATTTAGAATTCTTTTGTTTCACTTACATTCATTTCTAATTAAATCTATTATTTTCCATTTAAAGCAGCTGTTTTTCTGACATTGAATAACAAGGAAAGGACACACTGTGGCTCTCCCAGCATGAAACACTAAAACACTTTCTAAGAAACATAACCGCTGTATCGGGAGCATTGGCAGAGGAGGGAAACACTTAAAAAATGCCTTAATGTTCTTAAGAAACTTTTCTGAAGTTGATGTGCTCCCTTACATGGCCAATCTTTTAAGCTCTTCAAATGGAGGATGTCATGTTCCTTGCAAATTAAAGAGTAGGTAACTTTAATAACTTAGCTCAACTACCATGCTTTATCTCATTTATAGCATTTTGTATTGCTGCTGAACTGGAGAGAGGGAGAAGAGGAAATGATGATACAGACATACAGCATAATAGTACTGACAAAGACTTTGTCAGTCTTTGTCAAGACAGATACAATTTATTTTAGGGATGCATGATATTTATCAGACCGATAAGATATTGGCCAATTTTGGGTTTTTTTTAATCGGTCCAATAGGTACATTTTTCTGATAAAAAATCCTAGATAATATATTAAAATTTGTGGTTATTTTATTTAGACAACGCAGCCCTAAAGCAGGCCAAGATGGCCAAGATGCGCAGGTTATGCGCGCCTTACTAGCAGAACCCAGGCTTGGTCCCGTCACTGCCTGACTGAAGAGATGAAACAGCATTACTGGGAATTCTGAGAGGATGTAAGAAGATTTCAATATTTAAAACAACTAATCTAATAGTTCACCTGAAAAATCACCATCGCAGCGAAGCAAAATGGAAAAAATATGAAGCTGCCACAATAGCAGCTAGCAGTAGCAGCTAGTGGTGCTAAAGCTAAAACAATAATACAGAGGGTCAATGTGTCCATTCAGAACGCTGTAAAAAGTTTTTAAAGAGACAGTGGGAAGGTTACAAAATTCACCTAATGTTTGAGGGTGGACTTTTATATATTTGATTACATTTTTGTAATTGAGGCTGACACAGTATGTCAGTACATATTATTTCATATTTAAACACAGAAAACTTTGGAGATAAGCCATACATCTGTTATGGAGTTTTCAAAGGATACACTTGATCCCATTTTTGTGCTATGACATGAAAAAATAAACATATGAAGAGCCAAAGCTGTTTGTTTGGTGTTACAGTTATGATAGAGCTACTTAAATATCAGTTTTTCATCACTGTATCCAGCACAAACGGCAGATTACAGTAAACATAAAAATATCATTAACTTATCGGTAATCAGTCATGACAAGCATAAAAATATCAGTTATTGTATCGGTGGAAATTTATCATATTGTGCATCACTAATTTATTTGTTGTATTTATAGTAATTATGATGGATCATTTTTGGATGGCCTCTTCATCCACTTGAGGTGATTCTGTGAGGTTGAATTGTGGTTGCATTTGGAACATTCAGCCCACACACAGTGAAACTCACTGATAACAATGTCCACATAAAACTGAGGACACTGGTGGAAAGGTTTCATTTTCATGTCAATTTTGACACAGTCCTTGAAGATTGGACTTTTGTCAAGGAGCTCAGCATCTCTGGTCCACTTCACAACGTAAAAAACTAACATTCTCACAAGACGTTATAAATTAAGAAGACACACCGGGCATACTGGCCAAGTTTGGTGTCCTCTTCTCTATTCTGGGCCTGCTGGCTTCCACTTCCCTTACAGTTCTGGCCAGCAGTGTAAAATGTGAGAGAAACTTCTCAGCTATGAAAAGGTAATAAATACTTTTCACAATAGGATTAGCTGTTTAAAGTTGTCACTATTTTAAATTATTAAAGTCTTGTAGTTATTTGCAGGTCAAGACAAACATCCGCAATAGGCTGCAATAAATTTCAATAAATGGGCCAGATGTTGCTGACTTCCCATTTCAACAGAAACTGGAAATGTTCATCCAGAAGCCCAGAAAAATACACTTCAGTGACCAAAGCTGCAAAATTTGTGGATCATTTAAAAAAAAAAAACATCCAGATTTTAGTACAATATAGTGTTCTACTGAAACGTGATTAAAATAAACATGTGTTGTGTAGTTCCCCGCACCCAACCCTCTTCCCAATACAAAAACCTTGAAAATACAGGAGCCCTGTGGTTAAAAAGTAAATCCAGCACAGTCCCGGAATACTTAAAATTTTACTGAAGTATAGACAAGATTTTTGTGTGTGTTTGTTTTGATTTGTTGTTTTTTATTAGTGTAAGACCACAGAATTGACAGATAGTGCAATTCTTTTTTTAAACACATAGGGCCAGATTTACTAAAGGTTTGCGTGTAGTAAAACGCGTGCAAACTCGTTGCGCACGCTAAAAAAAGTACAAAC
>JBAMHV010000010.1:22593098-22606382 GCA_037177535.1 Pseudomugil gertrudae
AAATAGCTCAGATTGTCACCTGCTGCATAATATCACCAAGCAACATGGACTAGAACACACGCTAAATCCTCATTTAAGTGGGCGTGTCTCTGACACTTTGCACCCGCAGTCCTTTGCGTCAGCAATTTTAGTAAATCACGTACTAACCACGATCCCGCACCACATGCTAAATTCTAGACTCCACACGCTAATTAGTACACGCAAATTGAGATCTTAGTAAATCTGGCCCATAGTCGTGTCATGTTAACTAAACAGAAGAGATAAATCTTGGTCTTGAGCATCAAGATGAAACGATTGCTCTGTCGTTTTGCTCCTTTTTTAATTTCATACAATTCCAGCAAAAGTTTTATTACAAAGTGCTTCTGTCTATTTAATATGATTATTTTATGAGCTTATATCAATTGCAAGCTTACCTGTCCATCCTGACTGACATGCACCTGGTGAATCTGGAGGTTCCCCTAAAATGGATAAATAAACATATTAATAACGTAGTTCATTATTATGTACATGTTCAAATCACCAGTTTAACCTGCACATCTAAACTCATGTAGGAAAAAAAACAAATAAATTAATGAGAAAACATAGCTCATTCATTTTTTTGTGTATGGGCCTTTACTTTCATTGTGCTAGGGTTTAACTTTGTCACAAGTTCATGCAAGTCATTAAACAGTTTTTCAGCAGATCCCCTGATCACTGAAAATCACATTGCCATTGTGTCAGATGTGTTTATTTCAGCCAGTCGCTGCATGCTCAGACAGCAGAGTAACTGAGCATGCAGCGACTGGCTGTGATTATACTGTTCACAATAAAAAGTGAAGGACATGAATTTGTATTCATGTCATCAGTTGCATTATTTGTTGCTAAACAAAAACAATCTGCTTACAAAGTAATGACAATTGTAAAAAATCTGGACACCTGCCAAGACAGACAGACGGATATGAGGAAAGGACCTTAAGTTGCTGCTTTCCTCTTGCTAATTACATTTCATGTATACATGCAAAACAGTTTTAGCTGCCATAAGGCCAGAGAGCAATCCCTGAAATAGCTCATTTCCTTTGCAAGCATGTTAAAACCAATTTCTTTGATAAAAGAGGCCTATTCCTTGTGAAAACACTTTTGTGAGTGGCAGTTGGCAGAAGTGGGATTTTGTTGCTAAGGTTTGAACTCCAAAAAACAAATAATATCATGAAATAGGAAGAAAAGGAGAGAAAAAAGATCTGGGCGCAGACACAAAGAACAGGAAAAGCTCTAGAGGTTTTGTGCCTCCAATTTACTCAGTTTCTCTCTCCCTCTCTCTCAGTTGTGAATTTCTTCCTGCTCCTTCAGCACTAGAACTGAATAGGAAATGAGAAAAACACTCGGTTAAGGTGTCAATTGTTTTAACACTAGTATTAAACTGTCACGCATGTATGGCAAGTATCATTTACAGTATTTGATTACATATATAACTGTGTACACAGCCCGGCGTCTTGAAATAAATCTGTCTCCAGCATCCTTGAAAAATCATTAACATTGATGCTGATGCAGAAATTCCTCTTGTGCAGTTAGTGTTTGGTATGGAGTTAAATTATGAATTTATGAGCAAGTTGTGTGTGCATCTATTATTGTCTGATGGGAGACATGAGTCACCAGAGCTTTATGTGGAAACACAACCCTCTGCATAAGCTGTTAGATATACTGTATAAACAAAAACAGACTTCACTGAAACCTCTGCCTTCATCCACTAATGTCTTAAACACTAAATACTTTTACGTATTGCTCAGGTACAAAAGCGTTTTTTGTTGACTAACGGGAATATGCAGCGCTAAAAATGCACAGCCTGTCCAGCTAAATTGTTTGACCGATTTAATAAAGGTATTCTTTTATGTAGCAGTAGACGAGCTTACAATCTGTACTGGGAGTAAAACATGTAGAAATATGAATGCTTTCTGAGAAATCCAAGTGGTTAAATGACAACTTTCAAGCAGAAGTGTCCATAGGTTGCTTTATGCAGATTGCTGGTTGCCAGATTTGATTAAGTGTTGCAATGAAATTTGTAAGTGATGTTTTATCACCCAGAAAAAAGGAAGAAATTGAATTGTAGACCAGTTAGAAAGACTAAAGCAATTTCAGGCATTTTGTGCACACCCAAATGATCAAACTTTATTTGAACTTAGGGACCACAAAGTCCAACTGGAACAAATCATTTGTAAAAAGACAGTTTATCATCCAACAGATGAGATATCAATATTTTCTCAACAATAAATCAGGAAATATTTCGCCACCCAACTAGAATATGAAAAAAGACCAAACAATGATACCAGCAGTGAAAAAAGAAAAAAACTGAACATATAAAACTGTCACGACTCTCTTCCGATTATACTTTTTACACATTTTGTAGCAACCTCAATTCATCAGAACAGAACCAAATCCAGAGGAAATGGTTTTCATTTTTCAATGACCTAAACCAAACAGTCCACACTAACAACCAACTCCGTTTCTACTTCACACTCAATATAAATTCTCTACACACTTATCCCAATGCCACCATCACATCTAATGGAGTCACTTTTATTATAAAGTGCCCCCAGCCACTACTTGCAATTTCTACTCCTCCAACAATACTCCAACAGCAAAATACTGTTCTACAAAAATTTCAGTCTCAAAGTTTTGTTAGAAAAAATTGAAAAGGACAAATAAGTACTGTACCAGACAAAAAAAGATCTCAATGATGAGGCATGAATCTTCATGTTCATATAAATATTAAAGATAATTTAAAGGCAGTCGAAGAATACAAGTCACTGCAATAAGTCAACCAAATTATAAACCATCCAGACTGGTATTCCCCACAGCAATGCAGACGACATTCATTTTCTTTCCCACACATGTATGCATGAGTGGACTGTATCCAAGCGGGAACCTCAGTTGGAAAAAAGTGAAGCCTAAACAGAAGTGCCAAAAGTGCAGTTCACACGTCATCCACTAGGAGCTCCAAAACAGAGCAAATCCCCATAGACCGGGGATGGGCAACTCCAGTCCTCAAGGGCCGCAGTCCTGCAAGTGTGAGGAATTTCCCTGCTGCAACACACCTGACTCAAATAAATGAGTAATTTAGCAGAGTTAGATGTCAGGCTCTGCACAAGTCTGTTAATTAAGTCAGATGTGTGTCAGGTGTGTTGCAGCAGGGAAAGTCTTAACACTTGTAGAATTGTAGCCCTTGAGGACCGGAGTTGCCCATCCCTGCCATTGACTCTCATGTTAAAAAAGACATTAAAAGTTTAATATGTTAATTTTACCTTCATGACAACTGTGAGGTGGTAATCTTTTATAGGAATCATCCATTTAGATGTTAAACGTTAAAATTTAGGATAAATATGTCCGTGTACATTCAACTGACTGAGATATCCAATATCCCCGGCAAAAAGACAGAATGTAACACAATTTTTGGCCGGTTAATAGGGTACCTTAGCTTTAGCCCACCTACCTCCATTAGCCAGTTAGCTCCTATTAGAGCCAAGCTAGTTCAGTTAGCTGTTAGCTACAGGCAGCTTGGAGTTTGATAAACGTCAATCATCTATCCCCATGCTCACATCGCCCCCACTCAGCTCTTTGCCCATTGTTTGCATTTTCTGGGGGCGATGGCACATGATGGCAGTTATATTTAGCTTGAAGACAATTGTTTTTGAAAGAGATATTTGCTGAAAGTTTTATATTAATTCAAATCAAGAAAATGTGTTTTTTAATGTTGTCTTATATGTGCACAGGCCAACACTTGCCTCACTGTCTTGTGTGATCTGCACCTCTTCTCCTTGTGGTACCTGGGCAATATGTAATTGACCCTGTGGAATCTGCAAAGCAGATGAAAAACAAGGACAGCAGCTGAAGCATGAACGATTACACAAATATAAACAAGCAACCAAGATATTTTAAAAGGCATTTCTGTATCATCTGCTCATAATTACAGTATAAAGTTTGGTTTCAAGGGTAGAAATTATAAGCAGTAACAACAAAAAGTACCCAGAAAATGTGAAGTAGAGTTTTGATGCTCTTTCCATGCAGTGGAAATTTCACTTGGCGAGGATCAGCGAATCACCAGTAGAGCAGTAAATTGAAATGATTCAATGTTCACAACAGTTTTTAATCAGTATTAAAAGTTTAAACTCTTTCTGTACATTTACCTTTAACTACAATGTACTGAAACTAATTAATAATAATTAAATAAGCCCAACCACCAACATCAGCATTGTAGAAGTACCATAAACTGCTAATGAATCATTTAGCTAGACAGCTAATTTGAATCACTGTTTGTAGGTAAAATTGATGTTTTTGTTTAGTAATAAATTTTAGGCTGAGCTGAATCATTTCGTACTTAGTATTTAATTAAAAAAAAGCATCAAAACTGCACTATAAACTCCTTTTCTCCTGTTCTGTTAATCTTTTCCATAGGAACCATGTAGCCGCCAGCAGTAGAGCAGTCAGTCAGGCTATACCTCCTCATTAAACCTAATGGGACAGTGTGTCCAAACGTTTGACTGGTAGTGTACGAAATGAGCTTTGGAACACAGTCATTATTGCAGGTGTGCATCAGTGTCAGTGCATATCACTTCTCTGTTATATTTGTACAGTCAACCAATTTTACATATCGACTAGTTACTTTCTGTTTAGTTGGTAAACATGATTTCACAGTTCATACACTTGCAGTTGTAACAATAAGAAAAGAACTCCACGTTGTAAATAAAACATTAGAGACAATCTCCATCAGCCATTAAGCAATGTAAGTATTTATAGACTAAACCTTAAACAAAGAAACAAGATTCAATATAGCCTCAAAACCTCTAGCTATGATGAGGATAATTTATCTAATCCACTTCAGGGAACCTCCTATATCACACTTACTATACTGATGATGGGCTGAAGGATATTCTGCAACAGCATCTGTTTAAAACTGGTCCACTTAGCACAACTTACTCCTTCATTGATATAAGTTAATCTGTTGTCCACAGAATGCGTTCATATCACTGCAACATGTGTTCTAGTACATTATTGTACTCTATGAAGAATGTAATCACTGGGGGAAATGAGCAGCAGCTGAAGTTAAGATACTAATCAGAAAAATGTTGTAAGAAAATAGAATAAAAAGCACTGTCAATAAAACTGAAATTAATTACTCATAGATTTAAAAGCAGAGAGTTATGAAAGGTCTGAAACTCACCACTTGAACTTGGCCATCTTCACCAATGCGGTGGAACTGGACCTGTTGATTGGCCAATGTGTAGTGCAAGGTCTGCTGGGTAGCGGTCTCAATGTGGGCCCCTTCCTCTGTCATGTTTTCCTCTGAATAGGATGATAAACAGTCGCTAGTAAAAAAAAATATAACACATCTAATTCTAAAACAAAAATAAACAAAGAAGAATACATAATACAAACACAGCTTTAAATAAAGCCAAAATAAACCTTTTTAAAAACACAATCTAGCTAATTTCCATGAAAGTTGCTGGGTGATGTCTTGTTTTTATTTAATCAGTACCTAAATATACAAGAAGGTTTTTAGGAGTCTATTCAACTGTTCAACTGCGCAGGCAAGCATAAAGTCATGTGTTCAGTCTAAACACCCACTAATCCATGTGTCAGGGTCCTTCCATCAATATACAAATACACACCAACCCAAACATAATTGGGTGAGACACCAACACAAACCTACATCATTTCTTATAAGTTATCGGGATATAAAGATTTTTGCCTAACAAGAGCCTGGTTATCTCTGAACATTTCAGGATCTTATTGTTACAGATGTAGTTTACATTATGTACGTTATTCTCTGTACTTTCACCTACAAAATGAGTCTGGTAATTGTGGAGACTAAAAAACTGGTTTCTTCTTTATAATAGTTTGCTGATAAATGATTATTTAAACGCCAAAAGGACTGCATTCTTCCAACCCATTAACATACAATCTGATGAAGGACACAATGGTTGTTCACTCTGCTTGTGAATACGCCATCTGAACGAGCATTTGTGCTGTATACTCAGGGGTGTGTGGCCTGAGGAGGCAGAGCCTGACAATCCACCACTTGTGTGTGCTCACAGGATATTTGGGTTTCCCCTGCAGTCAAACTTTTCCCTGGTCAGAGGTGAGAGGTGATAGCTCACAGGGACGGAAGGACAGCAGGCATTGTGTGTAGATTCTGAACATCTGCTGCACCTCAGGTTCAGATCATAAAATAGCTTTCATATAGATGAAACAGAGGGGATTTGGGTTCAATGTGACAGACTGTATAAACTGACGTCCTGTACAAACATAGTAGGAGTTAAAGAAGAAAAGAAGGACTTAAAATGTATTTATGTTGTAAGGCAGACAGGTTATAAGAAAAACCTGTGGCAACTTGAAGCTCCCGTGGCAACATGTAATTTCCATTGTGTAACACTTATAAACAGCCTCTAGGTGGACTAAACATCCATCCATCCATCTATCCATCCATCCATCCATCCATCCATTTTCTACCACTTATTCCCTTAACGAGGTCGCAGGGCAGCTGGAGCCAATCCCAGCTGACATCGGGTGAGAGGTGGGGTACACCCTGGACAGGTCACCAGTCTATCACAGCGCCAACACACATAGACACACAACCAGACACACTCACACCTATGGGCAATTTAGAGTCGCCAATGTGGACTAAACCATAAAACTTTATTTTGAAAAATTTGTGCCAGTTACTTATACTCCTTTTTGGACACAACCATAATAAAACTTTAACTGTTATAACATTTAAGTTAAAAGACTAACGGGACTTCCTCCAAGTCTGAAAAAGGTAAACCCATCATACAGGCCACTTTGATATCCGTTCAGCACCAGTTCAAAGTTGAATAAATCAGATTGGAGTTTGCTGACAGCACAAGATTAATGAGACTTTACAACCATAAGTCATAGGCTGCTTCACTGCAACCAACAAAGCCTTAAAAACGTATGGTGTTTTTAGCAGCATGTTAGTAAAACATGCTAAACGCACTGTTTTCTTTGAGGGCATGCATGTGATTTTTGCAACTGTGCACTTTGTTTATTTACAAAAGCTGATTAGGACAACTGAGAAAAACATACTGGTAGCATCAAAAAAGCAGTACTTTAGTTTAAAGTCAAATATCCAATGTCATGGTCTCCATAAGCTTTACAGTTTAACAGATCTAATTATATATATATATATATATATATATATATATATATATCTCCTACCTGCAGATGTGCCACGTGGTGTGCGTTTGGAGAAGCTCTTGACGGCCAGACTCTGGCCACGCTGCTTACGTCTCCATGCAGTCCGACACTTTGAATCAATGCTTTGCTTGATCCGGTACCAGTCCGACTCAGAGATGCCAAATTTGTTGAATAGGTGACCTGTGAGGGTATGGAAAAGATTAGGTAGTATAAGATGTAGGAGTAAAATTCTATATTATAATAAAATCTTGGGTTTATGCATAAATTATTTATATAAAAAGTAAATTAAACAAGGCTTGATGGTAGGTGTAAGCAAGTTATTTACAATGTTGGCATGTTGGATAGTGCCCAGTCTTTGTAGCAGCATTTCTGATAATTCTTGCTCCATTAATGTAAATAACTAAATAATCTGATCTTTTTGTATTTTGCTCATTTAAAGAGCAAGAGTCAAAGAGCTTAAATCTGGACAACGAGAACTGTTTATGTAGTTTAGTGACAGCTGCTGGTCCCAGCAGGAGGGTTTTTTGGCCATCTCTAACAATGTTGTTTTGAGGAAGGCTCACTCCATATTTAACCGCCTGAAACACCCACTCCAGAGAGAGTTTCACTTATTACCTTCGGGTTGTTGCATCAGGGTCCTGGCAGAGAGGACAAAGAGACTAAAGGTGTCATTTGTAACTATTGCTGCTCCCCTCCTAAATGGCAGAAGCCACTGAGGTGACCTTGTTGATTTCTTTTTCCCATAGTAGCTGTTTATTAGATTTACTGTGTTTTTGTATTGTGAGAATCTCTCTGTTGACATATGTTATTGGTTTTGATTTTGTTGTTGATTATTGTGATGTATGTTTTGTGTCTGTGACTGGAAAACTAATTTCCCTTTGGGAACAATAAAGAAATTAGAATACCGTGTGCAGTAGTAGAGTAACAGTAAAAGTAAAAAATGCCAAACTTAATGCCATCTTTGAACTAGTGGAGATAAAAGCTAGGCATTCTAAAGTTGTCTACTGCAACTGGAAATAGCACAAGGTGTTTTTTATGGTGCTGCTACATCTGTAACCTATGCATTCATTTTATATAAAAGTCTGAAGGAAACCATTGTCCAGATTCAGTTTACTTCTCCAGATCCATTGGCAAGTTAAAGCAAGTCAGACTATACCTCATCATTTGCCTGAAGACATGTGCAGGTGTATTTAGTAGCTGTCTACTCTGCATTATGAACCGTTTAGAGGGCAAGAGCTGCTCTCAGTTCATTTCTATGCAACACAGTTACAACCTTTACAACCTGAGGATAGAAATTAAGACAGAGGGAGTGTTAAAAGATATGTGATGTTATGGAGATGACAGCATACAGCAGCCCTTTTGCACCTGATGGTTCCTGTAGAGGCAAGCAAGGCAGGTGCTCCTTCGTTATTTTTCATTATTTTAAAGTAACCCAGCTTTGCTCCAGCCTCTGCATACCTCTGTGTTGGGTCAAATCTGCATGTAAGTACAGATACAAACTTCCTAATGGCTAACCAAGAATACAAACTCATTTATTTACATTTCAAATGGCAAGCTAAAACCCTGGAGGGGAAAGTTAAGATTGTTTCTGTTCTGCTGGGATTTTGTTACCAAAAAAAGAGGGGTTAAAAAAAGTTTTTTCCTCACAACCTGTCTGAGCACATATTCATGGTGTTGCTTTTGGATACTTACACACTCATAACTGATAACTAATAAAAACAAAAGATCACTAGAAAGGGGAACCTCACTCTTTTTCATCGTCTGCACAGCTTGTTAAGCTTGAAAGATCCTTTTGTCTTTTTCCAAACTTACATACAATTTTAACATAAAACATTGCCAATCCAATGATTCCAGGTACAGAAGAGAGGGAGGGGCGTGCAGCATTATCCAAACATGTGACATGCTGTTCAAACAGTTTTCAGCTCACTTTATGCTCACATTCATTGCCTGGGCATACTTACAAAAAATCTGAGGCATAAACTCTGCAAGAAATGTTACAGCTGACAAAGCTTCTCTTAACACTGTAATATGAGACTAATAAATATAAAATATATGGACAAAGAACTTGACTACAGACCATTCTATCTGCCATTTAAGCCTCGACTTTTCTTAATCAGGAATCAAAGACTGCACTAAATTAAGCCTGCCTCCATTCAGAGCTTTCTACCAGACATGTGCATGTCATCTAGAGTCTGGTATGTACTAAAATGTGTTGTACATTAATGAGTATGTGCAATGATGAATGCATGTTTTTGTAAGGCACCTTGGGAATACAGGCTGTGGTCTATTTGTGTCTTATTCTGTGCTGCTTTGTATTGGAACAGGGATGAACTGTGGGAAAATCTTACTTCATGTATTGTTGTAAGAGGGGAAAGTTTTAAACTTCCACGATCATATCAGTTCCATTGTAATAAGTTATAGACAATGAATAGATTTTGTAGCAGCTCCTATGTGCACTAATAAATAGACATTTTTCTTGTATTACTGAGCACTATTCACAAATTGTAGATATAAAAAACGTGTTTCTCGTCTGTGACTTCAAACTGAAGGTAACCACACTTTCTCTGTGAACTTCTTTACCCTGCAATCATTTATTCATTCATTAACTCTGTTTATATTTTTATTTTGGATTAAAACTCTAATACTTTATGTGGTTTTAAAAAAGAAATGTTTTTGTACCTCAATTTTAAAAAAATGCATTAATGAACGTGAAACAAAAAGCTGTGAAAAGTTACGGTTTCAATACTCACAGCGAATACCATAGATCATGAGCGGATCTAGTTGCTTCTTTCCATGTTTGCCTTGCCCGGAGAGATTCGACATGGCCTGAACCTCTCTGTGAAACAGGTAGTCCAACAGTGTCAGCGCCATTTTCTCTGCAGTGCGGCAGTTTGTGCTGATATGAAGCATATCAGCGGGAGACACTGGACAGCGAACTCGCATCTCTGGGTTGTTCTCGTCTCCCAACCAGGTACCGCCTGGATAATCATCTATTAAACAGAGGAGGGACAGTTCTTGTTGAAACACACACTACAAAGCTCTCAGTCAGTTAATTTGTTGTCAGTGTGATGTGGCAAAGTTAATTAAATCTTAGCCTGTTAGCCAAATACACTCAATCTATGAAAGTGTTGCTTCACAAGTTAAATAGTGCTTCACAGAAGGTGCAGACTCTGAGAAAGGCGACGTAATACAACAGCGCACTCATGTGGTTTAACAAAAGAAGTGCACGTTCCAGGCCAAACTGCTGCGAGCATATGTGAGCGATCAACCATACCACATAAACAATGCATGAGAGCAATGGTTCCATCAGACTAATGCTGACTACAACATTTCTATTGTGGTAACACAGAGCTACAAATAAATGAGAAATTGTTTGCCCTTGAAGATTATCCAAACCTTACTATGAAAAAAGACCTAACCAACAATCACAGCAAGTATAGAAACAATGTGGACTTCATTTAGGTATGCACAATTAAAGATCTTAACTCTATCCACTGGTTTGGAAACACTGAAGTAATGTTCTAAAACCCCAAACAACCAATATAGCCTGAGACAGAAAGAAGCAGAAAAACGACATCCCAGAACAGCTTAGTCTACATTTTATATGAACATAAGTAAAAGAAATGATAAAACCCACATGAAATACTACAATAATTAAAAAAAAGAAAGTGCCTTGTGCATTGAAGAGTTAATACAAAGCACTTTGAAGCTTGCTACACTTGTGAATTGATGACTTGCTTATTTTGACACAGATCACGTGGCCCTGTTGGTGCAAATAAGTCACAAAAAACTGGAAGTCATTCTGAATCATAGTCATAAAAGTATCTTTAAACAAACATATCTGATATATTCATCCATTTCCACTTAGACTAAAAAGAAAAAATAGAAACAATATGCATGTGTGAGTTTCTGTGTGTCAATCAGCCACATGGAGTCATACCTTCTGAGTTGAGCGTGATAAGGGTGATATTTTGCCCATTTTGAACACAGCTTGACTGACCACCATTAGAAACAGTATCACTGGCCTCTGAGCCACTGTCCTGTTCCTCCTGACTCTCATCAGGACCCGGCACCTTCACCAGGATTGTGTTCTGTCGCTTTCTAGTCACTGTGCTGCAAACACAAACCCTTCATGTAAAACACTGACACTCTTATTGTTAGATCTGAAAAAAGCAGCTTTCGTACATTAACACTTTGACCAACTGGGATGAAAGGCTTCATTAGTCTGTTATGACAGCAGCTTTATAGAGTGTGAACGTGGGCTACTCACTTGCTAAGCAGGTTTTCCAGTGGGGTGTCTTCCTGGCTTGAACTCTTCTGGTCTCTGTTCACTATTACATTTGTTTGTGGAACAACACTAAAAGAAAAGATCCAAACAACCCCAAACCGTCAGACAAAGGACAAAAAAAGTTCTAATACTGGTTTTATTTGTCTTGTTAAAAAGTTAGTTAGGTGAAGAAAGTCTGTCTAACTAGTTATTTAACCTGTTTGACTCACTAATGGAAGACACATAACGGGCAAACAGCAGTTTACCATCTCACTTTGTTCCAAGTCTGAGTGGCACCCTGTGGTGATCCTGCAACCATAGGAACCTGGATAGGACTCTTAGAACCGGGTACCATGCCTTCAAGTTTACGTCCAAGAGCTTTGCATGTAGCATCTAAGGACTGCAGCTTTAATTCAATTGCTTCCAGCCGTTGGCTTATTGATCCAGTAAATGAAACCAAGAGGTTCTGGAAGTACAAATAACAAAGCAAATTATCCAGATATTCAAAGAATATAAAAAATAAATACATATTATAAGGTCTTTGGTCAGCTCCCTTTATACACATGTCTGGTACCTTGATAAAAGATAGATCTTGGTTACTGTTGTAATTCTCCTGGTTGTTGCTTAATTTCCTCTTTTTTTTCTGTGGTTTATCTTCATCATCTTCATGATTGTCCAGCATGTCTGGTATAAACAAAATAACACCCTTAAAACAACACAGAATTTACCCAGTTTGATTTCACTACACAGCATCTAGGTTGAAGATCTCCAATTAGCAGGTGGTATCTTCTAAAATCCAGTTCCATATGTAATGTTGTCATCCTTAAGTAAGGTTTTGCATAGAAAAAACTTGAAGGGTTACCTGAAGACAAGTAACCCTAAAACTTTAATCTTTTATCAATTATTATGGACTAAATTAATGTTTTGTAAATCTTGAGTTGCAGAACATAAAACAAAAAAGGACAGAAATTGTTCTGCAATTCATTCTACCCTAATAAAAAAGTGTACAGTAACTAAATCTTACCAGAACGGCCCTCCTGGTCAAACTCTTCTACTGTTATTTGCACAATTTCATCCAACTCTTGTTCGGACATAGCTCAGTGCTGAAAAATGATATTAAAGGAATATGCATTAATGAAAATGCTTCAATAAGGCTGAATATCTTTATGTCGAGCATGTTGCTACCTCTAATGTCAGAACATTACTCTGCTTCTGTCCTGCAGGTTTTTCCATGTATGTCTGCTCCAGCACACCTGACTCACATTGATCAGTCATTGTGCAGAACTTCATTGGCTGTTGGATACATTCAGTGTAAGCAGTGTGTGTTGGAGCAGACATACATCAAAAACCTGCAGGACAGCAGCCCTCGAGGATGGACTTTGGATACCGTTGGCTTAAAGGCACCAGTGAAAATGGAAGATTGCACAATTCAGCTGAAGAATAAAATGAGTGAAAATGAGACCATTAAAAATATTTAAACCACATATAGAAGTTTAAGTTGTTGTTCTGTTCCAGTGCACCTGACTGAGGAGAATATGTCAGGTCATCCAAACTGATGACAATAATGATTTCACTTATATTTTTCATATATAACCACAAACCAAGGCTTTTTAGAGCTTCATGTTTATTTTCTTCTCTTCAACCCCATGACAGCACATAACCATGTTACTGCTACTTAAACGCAGCCCAGATTTTGGTGAACAAAGTTGTATTATAGCAGCAAGCAATGACTAATCACTGAAGAGGGAGCTTATGGCTGAATAAAAACTGCAGTATTAATGTTGTTTAAATGTTATTCTGTCTTTCCTGTCCTCTCCACACCGTCAGTCGAG
>JBAMHV010000010.1:22636331-22658183 GCA_037177535.1 Pseudomugil gertrudae
TCCCACAGTCCAAAGACATGCACCTTGGGGATAGGCTGATTGGAGACTCTAAATTGCCCATAGGAGTGTGTGTGCATTGTAGTTTGTCCGTGTGTGTTGGCCCTGTGAAGAACTGGCAACCCGTTCAGGGTGTACCCTGCCTCTTGCCCGATGTCAGCTGGGATTTTCTCCCTGAAAATGTGTGGATGTTATTTCACACATGTGGATTTAATGTTTCTTCTGTGCAGATCAAACTATCCGGTTCCCACCTTACACCACAGTGCTACACCTTCATCACATATGCACAGGTACAGCTAGAGTGTGTGTTCTTGTGTGTTCTTGTTGTTTATAGACGTGACAAATGACTTGAGCTGCTTAATTGTTTGGTCAGAGCGGGGATATGATTGGAGGTGCAGATGACAAGAAGAAAAAAAGAAGGAATGAAGTGAACATCACTGCTTCTGTAAGGACAGTAACCCTTATGATGACCGATTTTATCAGAACTCTTTATCTTTTATTTTAACTGCAAAAATAAAAAAACTTCCTATGTTAAAAAAATATGCGTGAAGCACATTTGAGAATATTTTCTTCTAAACGTAACCTTTTTTCTGTTGGTAGGTCAAACTTTTGCGCGAGACAAAAGCCATTCCTAACCTGATCTTCAGTATTGAACAGTATGAGAAGTACCTAATCACACTGTCAAAGAAATCAAAGGTTTGGCTTAATTACATATGACAGATAACAGAGCCTGTAAAAATGAAAAAGTATTTAGCAAAAGTATACAACCCCTGTGTGCACAGTGCATTACATTCTTCATGTCTGTACAAATGCTCTCCAGGTAAATCTGATGCAGTACATAAAGCTGAGCACCTCAAGAGATTTCCGCATCAATGCAGCAACTCTGGATGCAGCTCTACAGGAGCAGGACGACAGTCAGGAGGTAAGTGTAAACTACACGGCCCATTGTTGTCGTTACTCTTACACACAGTTTTAATGCAGCTTTTTTTTTATCACATTAGTTGATAAAGCTGCTTGAAAGTTCTGACTGAGCTCACCACTGAGATGTTTCCTCTCGGTAGTGCTTGGTTTGAAATGCCCGTTTTTGCTGGGTGTGCTCTTTAGCGTCTCCTTGTCTTTTCTTTTTTAGGAAACCTCAGAGTCTCAGGACACAGAGGAGCCACAGGAACCCAAACAGAAGAAGAGAAAACAGTGAGCTGATGTCAGGGTCCTCCGTTTGATGCGTCCCAATTCCTTACATCTTTAGGTAGACCTCCGAATAAGTGTCCCAGAAGTGGTTTGCATAGCAGTCTGGTCCATAAACAGCTATCTTCCTTTGTTCAAAGAGCCTTTAGTTATGTTGATGGTTTGGTAAATGTCCAAAGATTCTCCTGTGGAAAGTTGGCACATTGTTAATATGATTCTCTGTTACTTTAATTCATTTTCTCAAGTAATGCACTTCTCAGCACAGACATTTTACTGAAGTAACTTAAGATTTATCAGCTAGTTTGCTCTCCTGCTGCTTTTTAATTTTCTCTCTACCACCAGGATTTAAACTGTTTGGAATAAATTTAATTGTAATGACGACAGTTGTCATTGTATCGGATAGTAACGAAGATGAACAGGAATGTGTATCTTTCCTCGTTTTGGACATGAATCCTGAATTCCATCCAATGCTAGAAAGATATTTTGTTAAATGTACTTTTCATTATAGTAATTTCATTTACAGCACATGTGCAGTTTTTCAGAGCCTGACTGATAACAGGTGGTACAATACAGCTGCTTAGTAATGATAAGTTTTATTTTGGATTGTGATGACTAAATAATTGCCACTTTGAGGACTTTTGCAACTATTTTTTCCTCTTCCCTGTGTATTAAACATATTTAAAATAAATTTAATTTAGCCAGAAACTGGTAGAAATGTGCATATTTAATGAAAACCTGCTTGTGAAGGTGTCTCAAACTCACCAGGTGGAATGCCGTATCTTTGTTGCAGACCTGTTGGGTTGGAGGGAGTCACACAGTCCATGTTGACCTCCTTCCTCAGGCACTGGTCGATATCAACTGCACTGAAAAAAGCTACCGACTGGGGAAGGTCCTGCATGCCTATGGCATGGGCAAACACGCTCCTGCAGAACAGTGGCAGAAATTAAAACTCCCACCCTACCAGAGATACTTTAGCTAAGCGAACGTGCACTGAGCTGTAAGCAGACCTTGTAAGCAGGTTTGTGATCTGAAGTGCCAACGCTGCTCGGTAACGGTCTTCACTGCGGACGAGATATCGCACTTCATCGTGGATGCTGATGCAGAAACGGCCATCAATGTTATGCTCCTCAAAGAGCCATTTCATGGCCACCAACATCAGATGCAGGTAGTCCACTGCAGAGCTCTGGACCACCCAGTTCACTCTGCTGGTAATAAACTGGTGAGGGGAAAAAATGTAGAATTATCTTAAACATAAAGCGGTAACTCTGAAGTTCAGGGAAACCGTATGTCATCCAGTCAGCACCGTCTCACCTCATCTTTCACTGCCTTGGGCTCCAGAGCTCTACTAATCCTGCAGCCGAGAACAGGAGTGGCTGGCTGGGCTGAATGAGCTATGCACTCCAGCTTATTGAACATATCCGACTCTGTACCTCCAGCCCAGATGCGCTTGCCAACAATATCCCATTTTTTTCGTCGAGAGCTGTAAAAGCGAGAGCACCAGGAAAATTATAAAGCTTCAAACGGGTAATTGCAGTTGTTTGTGTTTTGTTTTACTTGCTGTTTTACCACTGCGAGGCCAGCCGAGTAATCCTCCTCAACTCCTGCAATGACACACTCCCATCCTCCTCCCTCTCCACATCTATGCCCAGCTCATTAACCAGCCACTCTCCCTCCTCTGACAGATTGTATCTGATAAAGAAACATGAACAGAAGTGCAGGATTAAAGATAATAACATGATTACATATGATTTAAACTGTGTTCACATTGTTTCACTTACCTGCGTATACCCTTTGTTAGAGCATACATCTGTCTGGCCTTACTGGCAGCTTCGGTCTGATTGAGGCGATGGTTAAACTGCATGAGCAGCCTCTCAGCAAAGGGCTGTCCTGCACCGTATATGCGTCCGTAGTTGAAAACCTTTGCATGCTCTCGGCTTATCCCCACAGCGTCTGCAGTACGGCTGTGCAGATCTGTGCCCTGACTCTTCTTTCCCTGAAGGGTCATCCAACCAAACGCTGTACAACCTGAACCACAGTTAGCAATATTGATGTTAAGTTCATACATTATAATAATAATAATGAATGCATTTGTCTGGAAGTCATTTTACCATGCATGCCAGTGAATTGAGCCTCTCCAAGTACAGCTGCTATCCATAACTCCTGAGAGTCTACATCTGATCCCACCAGGTGATACCCAGGTGGTACCTGCACCATGGCTTTTAGCTCACTGCCTACCCGATCCCTCTGGAGATCAAATACAAGCAATGTAAACTGAATTACTCCATTGACTTAAGTAAAGAGTGCCTGACGGTGAAATAAGTCATTCAGCTTCTTACCCGAGCATTACTGGCAGTCAGCCATGTTGGCTCCACAGCCCTTCGGGTTACCGTCCCAGCAGTGATGACCTGAGGTAATATGGCCCCATACTGGCCCTCTTCATCAAAGTCTTTGTGTCTTTGGGAGATGGAGCATTTTTTTGTTACACGTGGAATTATTTGATTTCATGATTGCTGATGAATGCCACAAACCTGCTGACACAACGAGGAAGCTCTCCCTTCCTGTGCCACAGCACCATCTGAGAGCTACAAGAGATAAAACAGGTATTTACTATTTTAGCACGAATGAATCTTACCATGATCAGAACCGTTCCAGTGGAAACTGGTGGCTACCCGATACGTTTGTGGGCATTCCTCCAGAAGGATATCATTTTGTTTATCTCCAGAGCCCGCGCTGCATTAGTTCCACCTCTTCCTGCTCTGAGAGTGCCATCCTCCATCTTAGTCAAGAAGTCCTTTGAAAACGGACTGCCAACGTTGTTGTGATTACCATCCTGTGAACACAAAGATTCAGTGAATGAAAATCAATCAAGCAGCACTATCGGTGCTTCTTCTTAAGAGCCAATCAAACAATGGAGCTTCACCTTGTGAGGCAATTTGAAAAACCAGCAACCGGGAATGTCCACATCATTGTAAGGTCCGTTTCCATGGTGATAATGACAGCGACTATCCTCTTGAAAGTAATGAAGATCTTGGGACTACAAAGTACCCCATGCAACAAAGTATTATTGAATGACAAACACAAGACCAGATCAAATTGGAGCTGTTGTAATGATGCGGTGTGATAATGAAAAGTGTTTAGAGCTATGAAATAATACACACCTTTTTCTTCATCTCATTTTTCACCATTTTGACGACACTTTCCTCTGATAGAGTTTCCATGGAGCCTAACTCCTCCACCTCAACATGACATGAAAGAACATTTTACAGCCTGATTATTTCCAACATTCAATGGAAAAACTTCCTGAAGTCACAGATGGGTTCAACACTTTGATAAACTTACTGCATTACTTACTTACATTATTACTGCTAAATAATATCTACCTGAAACACAGTTGAATTATTATATTGCTTATATGTTTCATTGTTACCAGACAAGATGTAGTTATATGAAAGCCTCTCATTTGTACATTATGGGAATACAATAAATGGAGAGAATAATTTGCCACCAGTTTATGCACTCTGTTCTATTAGGTTTCACTAATACACTACCAGCCAGAGGTTTGGACACACTTTCCACTGGATTTAATGAGTGCACACATTTCACTGGTACTGTATATGTCGGTATAAAGAAATGGAAATTACACTTGAGCCATATGACTTTGTGCACCTTTGCCCACACTGTGCTGTCAGTCCACATTAGGTCATCTGAAGGGTTGAAGTCCAGATACTCAGGCTGCGCCTTGCTGTTCTGCTCACAGTATTCCTTATAAATATGCTCTATAGCTCTGTGGAAACACAATAAAACAATGTTTTTATTTAAAACCTGAAGCCGTATAATGACCAGCCAACAATAGCTGCTTTTAAATATGAACAAAGTGTTGTCCATAGAATGAAATGCTGACTTTGAATGAAGTTTTCTTGCCCATAAACATAACTGTTTGGAGTGAAATCTGCTCCATGTACATACAGTTTTACTTCCTGAGTAGCCAGTAAAGTACCTGTGTGGACATATAGGTCCTGTACTCTCCTCTGGTGGATCAAGATTATCTCTGCGTCCCGGTACCAGGTAGCCCCAGCCATGCTTCTCTGTGTAATGCAGGGGGAAGCCATCCCATGTCAGACCCATCAGCTTGGGAGTCAGTCGCATTTGGAGACTGATGAGGCTGGCTCCAGGTGACCAGGTGTGCTCGTCAGACATCTTCTCACACAGTTTACGATACCACCTGAAGGACAACGTTGCAACAAAGAGGTAGAACGTTACAGTTAACGTGGCAAATGGGGGCAAATATCAGGTGACTGTGCTTCTTTAGAGTGATCTTACCCTGGATGTCCAGGTAAATGCTGCCTTCTCTTTGGAAGTCGACTCACTGTTTCCTTTAGTTTTTCTACAACCAGTCTGCTGTGGCAAGGGCCTTCCATCTCCTCCTCAGAAGGTGGACCTGGGTCTAACATCACAACAACTCAGATAACTGCTCTACTGTAAATTAATCAACATATTTGCAACATTTTTTTTAAATACACCGGTTAAAAAGATAACATAATGTTGGCCTCTTAAATGTTTCATGCTCTGAGCTGATACCATCGTCCCAGTCAGGAAGAGGGGTGGTAATTCGTGTTTCAACTCCTTTCTTGGACAGTTTCTTTTTGCTGGCTGGCACTTTCTTCTGTTTGAACTCCTGCACATCCCACTCAAGATCCCAGAGCCAGGGGTCTTCTTTGTATCTTAAAACACAAAAAACATGTAAAAACTCACAGAGCTGCATATTTTGCATGAATGCATTCAAACGTTTACCTTGTCAAATAAAACATAAATTACATAGAATTAAACTGTATAATAGAGTTAACAACATGGTAAACCATCTGAAACTCACTTATCATCCTGCAGGAGCTGGCAGGCATCATCCGCAAGAGTCATCAAGGACTTCTTCATCTCTCTTTGCAGCTCCTCATAAACATCTTGGGAATCCTCTATGTATCGACCCCAGTTTTGATTGACAGGAAGGTAGCTCACACCCATCTCCAGCATCCCTGCAAGTGTCACTGGGTGAGGGCACCTGGCAAAACACAAATAAATAGAATAATGTGACACATGTAATGCCATGAACAGTGGAAAATACTAAAAAAGGTTGTTGGCTGGTATTTAACCTCTCCATAAAGAGGGGAAGCTGTTCTGCAAAGACCTCATGTGTGGCCTGAACATCCTTAGCGCAGTACTCCATTAGTTCCTGTAGATGGCAGCAAAAGCACATATAATATGTAGTACATGTAGTAAAAGTCATCTTGAAGGACAAAAAGTAATGTCTAATTATGTTTTTTGTTTACCTGGAAGTTGTTCCTGACATCCATCAAGCTTCCCTTTACAAATATCTCTCTTGCCTCTTTCTCCAGTGGTGGACCTCCCACATACAGAGCATGGACATCAGCCAGGTTATTAATGCTACTAATGTTTACCCAGTCCCAGGAGCCGATCTGTGCGTAATGCCACACTAAGTTTAGCTAATCAGACATTCATCTCCTAAGGAATGCAGGTAAATAATATCTACATTAGGGACACAAACCATTGGGCCGTCCCTCTTCTGTCCAGTTTTCTTGATATGCTCTTTGACTTCCTGAAGACCCCTTTTCTTCCCCATCTTATTGGCCATCCACAGTGTGCGTTGGAATCCTGTCAGTCCTGAAATGGACATGTGGAGGCTCATGGTGTCCATGAAACGTACCTTTGAACCCTTGAAGGACAAAATTTTTGGATAACTCATTAATACTAAAAGTGCAACCCAGACATGCAATATCATGAAAGAAAGGAGATACTAACCTTTAAAAGGTACTGCTCCTTTATGTAAGACCTGTCAAAACTGACGTTGTGCCCAACTATAAGCCTTTCCTTCCACTGACCGCCTGGAGGACGGGCTGAGTTGGAAGGCGTCTCAAGTGGAATCAGGTCAGCAAGAGTCAGCTGACTGGACCAAGAGTATCGCTCTTCAATTAAGCGCTTACTGCACCAGGAATACCTAAAAAGTGAAACGTATAATCACATTGTGGCACTTGTGCATCCACATGCTGCATCTGCAACTTGGCTCTGTTTCTCACCAGTTAGTAGGTGACAAAGCAACAGCTAGTGTAGGGCACTGTCCCTCCATCATGCACACCTCCACATCAAACACTAGTGCAGACTCTTCTGGAAAATCTACTTTCTGACTCTCCCCATCAGACCCGTAGCGGGTCCAGCCAACCTCCCAGCGCCATTCCTGAGGCAAGGGTGGTAGCTCAGCTTGAAGTAGTTTAGCAGCAGCCTCTAGGTAGGGAATACTCTGTGTCTTAGCCAAGATGCGAAAGTGCTCGTCTACATTTTTGCCATACATTTGAGGAAGTTTAAGTTCAACATCTGGTAAGAGTGAAGCCTCTTTTCCCCACAGCTGATGCTTCTGTAAGTGCTTTATGCTGCGCTGCACAGCTTCCTCGCTGTACTCTGGCTCCACTCCACGGAAAATCTGCTCATGGAGATTTTTGGACAACATCTGGATGTTTAGGGGGTTCAGGCGAGCTTCTGTGGAGTCCTGGACTGAGTGGGGCTTGGTGGAGTAGAAGGAGCGTGGACACCTCCATTGTAGAAGGTAAAAAGTCCTCTGCACAGGACGGCGTAATAAATGCAGCATCACCTCATGGAGACTTGTCCCCACAGCTGCAAGACAAACATACATTATTCAGGTTTTTAATATTTGGTTTGGACCTCATTCAGATATTGTCTTGATACTAGAAATATTGATCTACTTTGTGACTTACAGTTGGTTCAATGAATTCTAAGACGTTTTAAGTATTTTGTCTTAGACTTATTCACTTGTCTTTCCTTGGTAACATTTAATAAAAAAATAATGTTGCTCCATAAAGTTATCAATCAGACTGAATGATCTAAATCTCACTTTTCTGCATCTCTGTATCCGCTCGTGCACACAACCCCCGCGTGTTTACAAACACTTTGCTCACACATGCTAATTTGTGTGCGACAAAACAAGCTATATTTTAGTTGAGTTATTTACCACCACTATCTTAAAGGTTCGCAGAATAATCTGTTTGATGAAATGGACGTAAAACTGATATATTACCACAAACCACGTAGAAGTAAAACGCAGCAGAGCTTCCTTGGCCTTGCTATGCGTAGTGGAGCCGTATCATGATAGTGTTGAGGCAAACCTTTAGCGACCCCACGAGGTGTGGATGAATGTAGATGTGAAATATCAAAGGAAGTGTACAGATGAACAATGGATTCAGCGGTACAACTTTTCATCTATACTATATAATTATGTGCATATCCGCATCTTATACATTGGTCATGATGACGTGGATGATGTTTTAAAAAGTCATAGTCAATATTTAAAGTTACAAAGGTGGCCGCGTGGCCTAATGGATAAGGCGTCTGACTTCGGATCAGAAGATTGCAGGTTCGAGTCCTGCCGCGGTCGATTATTGGTGAATTTTATAGTTTATTTTTTATTTTGCTATTGGCCTACACACCAGAATTCTTATTTAATAGCAATAGGTACAGACAAGCTTTACTTAATGTCGATGAGCTGTTTTTAATCTATGTAAGTTTTAGTAATGTAATGTAGACAGAATCAGAAAGTCTTGTTAATAAAGTGTTTATGACAGAAGATTACAGATTATTGAGGATGAGCCTGTTGCTGACGAGGAGAGGTTATGAGCCTGCAGGAGTTGAACTGTCCCTCCTTCCTGCATAATATGTTTTGTTAGAATTAATATTCTTAAACTGATTAAAACTGAAGAGGTGATTTTTAACAGCTTTATCTTATTTGCTCATTTTTGCAAATTATTATTATTTATTTATTTATGGATGCACTTTAAGCAACAAAGTTGTTGTGAATGTGTTTTATAAATAAACTTGAAATTTAATATTTTAATCATAAAACCAAAGCAAATATCAGTTTGCAAAAAGCTGCAATAAAAATGTACCCAAACCTGCAGAGGGTAAGCAGGGCTTGTCACAACTTTGATTTTATTCATTCATTTATTTACTTATTTAGTGGTTTTTGTCATGTTTTGGACACTTGGGTGGTGGTTTTTTGGGGTTTTCTGTTTTCAGTTAAGCTTCATGTTTGGATAATTAGTTTCACCTGTGTTTAATTTTAATTTTGATGTTGTTCACCTGGGTCTTGTTTAGTTCTGTTGTATTTAGTCCTTGGGTTTTCAGTTATGGGTGCGCGTTCATTGAATTGCACTGCGTTAGTTTAGTTTCAGTAAAAGTTTTAATAGTAGTTTTTTTTTTTTTTTGCTTCAGTCTTCAGTTGTTTCTGGGTAAAATAAATTTGTTTAATTTGCAAACCTGCTGCCTTCTGCTGATTCCTACCTGCATTTGGGTCCACACCCTACTTCTGAGCTCCCCACCCCTGACAGTTTTACAATGTGAATTGAACTTATGGCTAAATGTCAGTATCAACGATACCTAAAGACTTTCAACTAAAAGTCATTTGGCTTAAACTTTAACTATAGCTCATGAGCATTATTATTTGGTTTGCTTAAAAAATTAGCTAATAAAAATATGTTTAATAACATGAAAAGACAAAGAGAGAACAAGAAAGAGATGTTATGCCTAAACCGGAGGTCGTAAAGTTTAAGGGACTGAAATAAATCAATATATTTTAATTTATGTCTGTCTGGTTTATATATTTATTTCTGACTTTTTTCTATTTTATTACCATGCACACTTTCCAAGAGGCAGAAGAAGATCTGTTTGTTTGTTTTTGTTTTGTTTTTGCAGAAATGGACTCCATGATCCTTCTTAATATTGTCATCCTTTATGTCAGTGGTTCTCAAACATTTTGAACTCCAAAGTAACATAGTTTGGTGTTTGCATCCTCCTCACAAAGAAGTGTTTTACCACTGTAACAAGGCACTTACATACCAAAAATCAGCTTCTCTCGTGGCACCAATGTCAAATTCAGATTTATAATATGCCACGTATACTAACTTTCTTTATACATTATAAAAGTAAATCCCCAAATTTACTTGATAAACATTAGCTAAATTATTTTTACAATTATCCGGCGTCCCTGTGAAATGATGCAACACCCATGGGGTCTGGACCCCCAGTTTGAGGACCACTGTCTTATGTGACTCAGTCAGCAAGAACCTTAAGTTTTGTATTTACAATATAAAGAATCTATTTGAACAAAAAAGGGATAAAATGTTGAGAATTATTTGTGCTTTACAGGCTGTTCATTTTATCTTCATCTCTTTTGTTTCACTGCCTATGTGTGCATGCTCTATATACAGGTCACATCATTTCCATTTGTCTGTCTTCCTCCAGTCACTAACAGTATTTTCCCTAAGTGGCTGGAACAGCACCTCCTCCCGTGTGAGTGACTACATCATTCAGCAGCTCTTTTTGTCCTGTTAATACGCCAGGGAACATTACAATCATATATTTTTCTCTTTCACCAAGACATCATCTTTGGATTGCTGTGAGGGTTTCCCGCTGAGTCTCTACAGACACTCCACTCTGTCTGGTTGTGAGAAAAAGAAGCAGAGCTGCCGTGACTTTAGAATTGTCACACCAACTTAACTGCTTTGTGCTTTGTGCATGCATCGCTCTCATGCTGTGGATTATGTATTTCACATGTTGCATATGCTGTTTGGTCAATAAAAGCATGCATTTACTGCTGTTGGCCTGATTTTGTCAGAGGAAAATAACACAATTACAGTCTTCAGTCAGGTTTATATGCTTTAAAGCATCGTGTAAACATGAATAAACTGGTGGAATGGGACTACATTTTTTAGTTAATGTAAGATAACAGAAAGTCTCTAAATTCCACAAGTTTCATTAAATACCAAAATGTGCCTCATATATTACAGCCTAAATGCAAAGTGCAATTTAAATACCTCCTGCAGCAGGTCTGCATACTCCATACTTTGGTCATAACAGTCATTTTATGTATAAATGTTTCTGAATAATATTTGGACTCTATCTGCAAACTGAACCCAGTGAGAGCTGCTCAGAAATGAAATATTCAGAGATGACGAGAAGCCCAGCTTTATCTGGATTTTTCATCTAAAATGCTGTGGTTGTGTGCTTTTAATTGGACTGTTACTGGGAGATGATTTTATTACTGGTCCCAGGGATGTTTGCATTCTTAAAAGCACCGTACGGTTTTGGTAGTATGGAACAGGATTCTTGCAGGTAAAAACTGCAATGAAAGTGTAAAACGAACCTCTAAATGAAAGTGTTAAAATGATTCTTTATGGCCAAGATTAGCCCACTCGCACATCACATCCTCTAAATCTGACCAGTTACGTTAAGCCTGCAAGTATAAAAGCAATTACTTCAAGCTTTTATTTATTTCCACAAAATCAAGTAAATAACATGCATTTTATTTTGAAACTTACATGGACTTAGTTAATCATGCTTTGAAAAACTTTTTATTGCCAAGCCTTTTACAGGAGTTTCTTGTTAATATTTTCTTAATATTTTTGGGCAATTAATGTAATGTAATTCTTCATATTCTGTGCCTTATAGATAAGAAGATACTCTTTTGGCTGCTATTTATTGTATTTTTCACCACTGCACTTCAATCTGTAAAAAAAATCCTTCAAAAGTGCATTAAAAATGATTGGATTTGACTTAATCACTCCTTAATTGTAAGGTGACTTAATTTGAAAATATATTTTCTTTTTGGAGGGAACTGTTCATTCTGGTCTTGACCATGGCCTCTGAAGATAATTTGCCACACTTGCCACAAAAGCCTCAGACCTCAAAGATCTTTTATTAGGAAAGAAATCTCACACCTCAGACATATTTATGAAACTCTATGAAACTTTGCGTAAACCCTCTTTAGCCGGCTTTTATACTATTAGCAAGAAAGACATTTTAGAGATATTACCATATTAATAATATAGAGATATTATTATTTAATTAATTCATTAAAAGTGGCTTCCTGTGCTTACTAAAACTGTTTTATTCATTACAGACGGTGCTAGTACTATTTTGGGCAAAGCACATGCTAGCACAGCAACACAAGCACGGTTTATGTTAGGACTTAAGCTTTATTAAGGAGTCTTGTTGGTTTTTTATTAATAATATAAACAATGTTAGAGCAAACATTTCTTGACTAGAATACCCCTTTGCAGGTGAATAGAAGATACTTGTCCGTTTCATATAAAACTACAATAGCTGTTATACATACATACAAACATACATACATACATACATACATACATACAGTGCGATAAGAAGAAGAAGAAGAAGAAGAAGAAGAAGAAGAAGAAGAAGAAGAAACTAGTAAAATATGTAGGTGTGAGACGTCTTCGTGTACTCCGTTCTCCAGAAAAAGGGGCTCTATGATTGGTCAATTCGCCTCCTTGGTCCTGGAATGACGTCAGTGCAGGAGCTGGTTGTCAGACAGTAGAGGCAGCGCGCAGGCTGGTGGAGAGACAGAAGCTGGATGACAGAGGATGGAGTCGGATACATGTGATTGCTTTGCCTCTGACTCAACAAGGGCCCGATGTAAACGCAGAAAAAATGTCCTGGGACATCCAGCTACACCTAAAGTTGATGCCATTTCCCTTCTGAGTTCTTCTGCTTCTGGAACAGGTGAGAAACGCCTCTGGAGACAGACAATAAGTGGACATACATGATCAGATTAGATTTTTCTAGAAAAGCTATCTCCATTTGTCGTATATAAAATTATAGGACACTGAAAATAAATCATAAGTTTATCTGTTCGTCGTGTTATTGAAACGCTAGAAACGCCCCATGGTGCGTGAAGTGAAAGCATATAGTCTTTAAATAGACAAAACCTCTTATTATATAAATAGCCAGAAAGTGTCCTGCCCTTCTGTTATGATTAGGAACTAATTGCTTTTATAATGGCTTTTGCGGATTAATCCTTGTGATGTAAAATAGTCTAGTTTTAGAAGAAGTAGGCCAATCACAACTCTCATTAAAAGTAGGATTTCTTTGCCCTCAGGGGCACACAAAAAATCCAGGAGCAAACGGAAAAAAAATTAAACCCCAGCTCAATTTAAATGTAAAAGATTTGCTGTATTGCTTTATTTCGTTTTAGGAGTCAGCTGTTGAGCATCATTTAGGCTCCTGCGCTGTCAGGGTCATGGTGATGATTCAGGCCGCCAGTTTGGCCTCATGTCAGGCTGAATCACATCATTAACTCTGGCTTTGCTATTCGTGTTTAACTTTAAAACATTTTTATGAGATAGGAACAAATATTAAGTTAGATAACTAATAATTCATTAAAAGCGTTTCCCGCGCTGTAACATCGCGACATGTGACTGTTTATTCATGTTTTTATTTATAATGTTTTACTTTATTAGGAGCTTTTAAAGGTTCATGTTTCACATTTAAACAGGCCTACAAATATTGTAGTGCTGGAGGTGGGTTTTATTTTCTTTTGAGTGTGTAAAAGAAAATGTAAATGTCAGTTTAAAAGAAAGATGTAAGAAAAAAATAGCTTGTTTTTGGAATATATAATGCAGAAGTTTCTGGTAATCACAAAGCTTATAGCTTCCTTTTTTGTAGCTGCATATAAATACAAAATATATATTTTTTGTCTGCAGAATGCCAATCTTCCATATATATCTATTTATTTAAATAATAGTAAGCCAATACAAATACCTATTTTTGTATGTAAACCAGCAAATAACACAACCATCTGACCGTTATCCTTTTATTTTTTTGTCTTTAGCAATACGCGCTTGCCTTGTTCTGTAACTGTTATATTTTAATCTCAAACAGTTGAATTTAATGCAAACACTTCTGTATTACAGGCTTACTGATGCTGCTTTGCCTCATTGTAGGTCACACCAAGACGATTGCGTGCTACTGTATGTGAGAAAAGGGGGTCTGTTTTTGTCTTTGGTTATCTAGCTGTATGAGTGTTAAATGCCTGTCATAAAGCTAGATAACCGAAAGTAGAAATGACTTCCAGAGCGTTGTCGTGTTCATTAAAAAGGAGGCTCCTCACATGGATTTGCACCATAAAAGGTAAGACAAAGAAATGCAAGTTCAAAATGTAGCTTTATCAACGCTATATTAAAAAAGAAACATTTTGTTTTGTTTTTTAGTAAATGTGGATGTTTTTGTGTATCAGCAGCAGTGTTCTTTGTAAGATGATGATGTTGCATAACTTATCTCTAATGTGTTGAAGGCCTGAATGAAGAAATTTGTTTATATTTACTCTCTTGTCCAAAATAACCTTAACTTTATCTAAGTTGGGTGTATTTTGAGGATTTTTGTGAGCGTTAAAAATGAGCTAAGAGCCCACAGTAAGCATTTGGCCCCCTGTTAGGTTGGCTCTTCATTTAGGTTGCCTGCAACATGACATGTAACATTTAACAAGCCATCAGGACCAGTATAGACTCCCAAACTATTTCACGGTGTAAATATCTTAATATTTGGACTTGCAGGAGAAGCTAAATTGAAAAAGAACCCAGTGATTTACAATACGGCTAAACCCAAAGAAGCTGAATGGAATTCAGATAGTTTATTTATTATTTACACCTGTCCTTTTTCTGCACCAATAAGATTACTTTAGTTAAAAATGGTCTGTCAGTGCTCTTTGTATAAGTCGGTCACATTTAGAAAGTGATGTAATATTATGTTGAGCCTCCAGGATACCCCCTCAAAGGCTCCTGGAGCTATAACTCCTTCAGGACACATTAGCATGTTGCCTTTCAGCTCGTCAGAGCTCAAACGCTCTTGATTTATGTTTTTTGCTTTTAGAAACGAAAACAAAGTTTGAATTGTAACCTTGCTTAGATAAAAGAAGGAGGAAGCCAAGGCTTTGTTCAGGCCCTATAGACCCTTCTAATGCAGTAAAGTACTGAAAGAAACACACACACATTTAGCATCTGTATTTAAAGCAGCAGCAGATCTTGAGGCCTTTGGGATACATTGTGTCTCGGCTCAATGAGAAGGCTCGGACAATCCTGTAGATGGGAGCTGAACTTTTCAACTTGGTACTTCAGCACTATGCGGTGCAGACGCTCAACCCAGAGAATGCCACTAAAGCTTAAAGAGCAACAACGTGAGATGAGTTTTCATTCATTCGCTTAACTACCTAATGCAGTGGAGTTTGCTGTCAGCCCGGGCTAATTGCTTCGTTTCACAGTCAGATATCGGAAAGGCTGTGGTCCAAGTCTTTTTTCCAGAGCTTCCCCTGCTATACGTAGTGTGTGAACCTGGGTGCCTCCTTAACAAATGGGAATAAAAACACTCAGGGCTTTATGTATGGGATGGACCAAGGCATCATTGATTTAACCTTTGTACCTTTATAATGTGAAGGATTCTTTTGGTGCTTGTGTAGCAGCAGAATACACACTCATGCCTTCAATAACCCTAACATAACGAGAGGGAAATGCTCTTTGAATAGACTGTTGAGAGCTTTAAAAGTTTATATAGTGGGCTGATTTAAAGCCCAGTTGTTCAGTGTGTGATTATTGTTTTAGTAAAAATAAAAGAGAGAACA
This sequence comes from Pseudomugil gertrudae, assembly GCA_037177535.1. Lineage (NCBI taxonomy): Eukaryota > Metazoa > Chordata > Actinopteri > Atheriniformes > Pseudomugilidae > Pseudomugil > Pseudomugil gertrudae. The sequence goes on from JBAMHV010000010.1 coordinate 22,652,002, forward strand.
ATTGAATTAATAATGCGTAGTGAAAAGGATGTGTTGATACCCTGAAATGAATAACGTGCTGTGTATCCTTCTCTTCTTTCTTTTCTGCTCCTGCTGCAGTTTTCTTATTAACATGGAAGATGCCTGAACAGACCCGCCATTAAACAAAAATGAGAAGAGAGGAGGAAAACTGTTGGTCCGGATTTGCCACCTCCTCCCGCCCTCATCCGTTGTACCCGGGAGCCCCCGGTGCCATCTGTGCTGCCAACAGAGACACTTTGCTTGTGCCAAAAAGCGGACAAAGACTCTCCCCAGATCCCAGGAGTATGGAGCCATCTTGGGAGATGTTTGCCACGACAACTAAAATGGCTGAGCTGGCACTGGAGGTGAGCTGCATCATGGTTTTTCTGCAGGGTACCAATGGTGTTGGTGGCCAGAGGGGTGGTGGTAGAGGCGGGAGGAGGAGGGAGGGAGGGGGGGGGGGGTGACCGTGTGCTTGATGGGGGAAGGGATCATGAGGAAGGGAAAGAAGAAGAATTTTCCATTTCCTCCAGTCACACATGGCCTCTCGCTTTTCTTCTGTGCTCTGCTCCTGCTAATTAGCAGTTAAGGGGTGATGTGAGGGGGGGTGGTGGGTGAAGATGGGTGTTGGTGTTTGGTGCGGGTGGCGGGGGGCTGGGTAGCAAACAAAATTAATGAGCTGGCACTGGTTGAAGGAAATCTGCCATCCTCTCTTATCATGGTGCTTCTTTACTCCCTGATGCACACCAGGCAGCGATGTATGCTGCGTTTCCACCTGACGAGCTTCATCAATTAATTTCTGCTTCTGTCATGAAATTGGGATTTAATGCAGTCGTGAGGTGCAAGCATTTGAGGGGGACTCATTGAAATCATCGATTCTTTTTTTCCCGTTTTGTATTTTTTAAACAAAAATCTTTGTTTGCAAAGCTGCCTCTGGTGTAATTTTGGTATTTTATTCTACATACATGGGCTGCATGCGTGCATACATGCGTGCATACATGTATGCATACATACAGACCTCTCTGTGTTCCATCAGAGCCTCATCACAGGTGCCACAGTAAAAGACAAATTGTAAAAGCGACTTAGCTGCACACACAACCTGAACACAATTTTCAGGCATTTTTAATGCTGATTAAAGCTCTGTGCGTTGTCGTTTTCATAATAAAATCCAGTTGATTATTAAAGCGAACATGAGGGATAAAATCATGCTGCTCTGCAGAACTTTGTGAGTAACGTGCCTGTAACCTCACACACACATTGATGCAACTCTCCTTACCGTGGCGTGGAGCTGAAGCCGCAACGACTCTGGCGGCAACCTGAAGCAGAAAAGCGAGACACGTGAGCATGTGTGTGTCCGGGGGCCGACATGTGCAGCTGCAGTGCTTGTGTGTTAATGAACAGCACCATGCATTTCCACATTATCATTCAGCCCCGCACTCTCTCACTCACCCCCCCACAATAGCTGCCCGCACGACAACCCCCCACCGCACCCATTCCCTTCGAAAAGCCTGCTTTCCCACTATTGTGGGAACTGGTGGTGCAGCGGGCCCGAGCTGGGGGGCAGGGTGGGAAAGACCCTCCAGACTAGACATGAGCAGATGCCTGAGACATTAGACTGTCGTGCGGATCACCGGGGTCGGACGAGCCACAGAGTTTTAATGTGTGGCAAAGTGTATGTGTGTTTTTGACATGTGTGCGGGGGGGCAGGGGGGGTGGTCCAGACCCTAGCGTGCCACCTGACTGTTCATTAGTCTATTCAAGCTCCTCTGCATGTCTGAAAAACATGGAGATGCTACGTTTTCTGCTAAATGAGAGGGATTTCTCAGGCATTAAGCATGCGTGTCGTGTTCACGTCACAGGTTGACACTGGACTGCATCTGGACTGCGATGCAGCGGTCAAGAATCCAATTTTAACCGCTGCAGTGGCCCTCATCTGCTCATCTATTTCATCCCAAGCTACGATCAGTTTGTAAATTGTGCTTCATGCAAACAAGCTACATATTTATATCAGGAGCTAAGAGGAGCCCCATCATGAAACTCCAACAAGACAAGTTACCGCTGTGAATGACTCAGCTAAGGCAGTGGGTACGCCCTGAGAATCCGAGTGATGTAACCTGTGCGGATAATGATTATTAATGGGCCTTGTACTGTAAATGCGCTTCCATAAGATGTGTAAGGCATGTGCAGCCCACATGTCAAGAGATTATTCCCTCTCTTTATTCATATAAAAGACTCGGAGCTGTCTTTATAATTGCATTTGTGCTGCTCATCTCTGATGTACGGCGTATTGCTTCAGGCAGACTGACAAAAGAGCGGAAGCAAGTCATGAAATTAATGTTGGTGGAACTTAAGCTTTCTTCATGCTACTGTATGTAGAGGATCAGAGGGTCGGTGTTGATCGGTAAACCTAAAGAGCAGCTCATCAAGAGTTGAGGAGAAACATTCAAATATGGATGCAGCAGGTGTAGCACATGGGCAGACATGACAGCGTTAGGCTACCTGCTCATAAAGCCAGCTCCGTTTAGCTTGTGCATTGCCTGCAATACAAATCTTGGAATTGAAGTTGTGTGTGTGTGTGTGTGTATTTGGAAATAGCTTTGCAAATGTAGCTGCAGCATTCTGCACAGACAGCGTGGTCAAAGAGGGATGGTGACCGAAGCACCAGTCAGGAAAATACATTCATTCTTAACACGTCTGCAAGAAGCGCCTCCCATTTGTTTAGGGGATGTAAATAAGAAGGACGTGCACAAACGTACTGATTTGATGATCACTGAGAGCTGAAATTCCTACTCATGTTCAGTACTGGGAGGACAAGTGAGAAGAAATTAGTACTCTTCATTTTTTGATGTCCTGCTGTGTCTCGTAATCATCGTAAGGCTGCTTAACGCTGTGGTCTTTGAAACAAAGAGTTTCTTGGTCTGAAACCAGAGCAGCTGGTGAGTGAGGTCTGCTGCTTTGACACCAGGATTTAGGACCTGGACGCCCCTGAATCTTCCTTTGCATGCTGCAGCTACCGTTACTTAAATATTCATTCCTCACTCTTCGCTTCCTCCTACATAACTTTACATTTGACAGAAAAATGTGTTCCCCCTGAAGAAGATAGCAGAGAAAGAGATGATTACCCTTCCTTCCTTTCTTCTTCCATACTTCTGTTATTCATTATTAACTGTGTATTGCTTTTGCTGTGTGAGACTTTCCGTGGCAGGGAATCATAATGTATGACATGATGAAGCGACAGTAGCCAGCACTCACTTCCCATTCTGCGTGGGTGCAGCGGTGTAGCTATAGTAGTGATAAAATGTTAATACCGCATAGCTCCTGGGTTACCTCCTCACTATGTGTGGACACTATTAATGTTTTAACGGCTCTACCAAGATATATAAAGCCCAGCTCATGGGTCGGCCATAGTCTTGGATGAGGTCCAATGTGGGTCAAGCGAAGCTCATTGGGGCTCTTTAATGCAACACTAGCTGAGACTAATCTAGCACAAAGCCCAGCGTTAAGTATCTTAGAGAAAGATGGAGAGAAGTTCCTACATCCCAGGCTTTTCAGATTATGTCTTTTGGCCGTAGCATCCCTGAGTTGGGGTCCTGCATGCTCCAATGAAAGTAGCGACGAATTAGGTGACTGAGCCTTTAAGACAGCAACCCTTTGTAATCATAGCAGGAGATGAGGTTGTAACATTGAATCCTTGATGTGACCTCTTTTTGTGTGTGTCATTGCATTTTGTGCTATTGAATATGAGTTTTAAATTGTTTTATAAGGCCTTAAAAAGAGGCTGGGCATAAAAAAAGCATATTTTTCCCGTTATTTCTCAATAATATCTCGATAAGAATGGGATAAATAAAGTCAAGTTCAAGTTCATGTGTGCAGGCTCTCTCTGTCTGCAGCCAGTCAGAGAGTTCACAGAGTCTGTGGCCACCCTGGAGCACAAGAAGAAGAAGAAGAGGAGGAGGAGGAGGAGGTGGTGGCTGAGGAGTACATAGCCTTTGACCTCTGTTAGGGTTGCTATGGGAAGGAGGCCAGTCGCTTCAGTAATGTAAGATTGAAAAGGCCAAATTGTCAGAGCTGTCCAGTCGATGTCAACCCCTCCCCAAACAACACACACACACAGACACACACACAGACAAAACACAAACACCAACCCATTCACACGTACTCACAGATGGCACGGGCCAGCTTGGGAATGTTAGCGGTAAGAAAAACGCTTTATGTTCATCAGACACAGCCATAATTCATCCAGAGTCACACAGTCTGCACCTCTTCCTCTCTGCATTCTGTTAGACCACTCGTGTCTCAGCCTCACACAGCGTGTCTGCGCGTCTCACCTCATGTTTCATTACTGTGTAAAAACTTTTGTTGCAAATGATAATAACTTCTTGTGTTGCAAGCTGACCGTTTTTTAAGCTTCTGTTACATTTTGCTTCCATCCTAAAACACATTTCAAGTAATTGAATCTTTCAATCAGGTCAAATCGCTTCATTAGAAGTTAGTTTAGTGTTGCTATAGTTAAATGCCATAGCCAACGTATCATTTTCTGTAAGACCAAAGTGGTCTCTAATGCTAACACATTGTATCAGTGCATGCTAAGACACCGAACCACTAGGTAAACTTAACTCCATATAAGCTTCTGCACATTTAGAAGATGATATGTGTGCAATTTAAATGGGAGCTATGGTTATCAGAGCATCTTTCTTTAAAATAAATGGGAAACATTCATAGTGAACTATGGCGAGTGCAGTCCTGTGATGCCTGTCATAACCAGTCTTTTGCTAATCTCTACGGATTGCTTGGCTGAACATGTCGATAAGAGTAAGATGTTGCATGAGTGAAACATATATTTCTGTGTCTGCTCTGTCTTACTGCTCAGCTTTGATGTTTGACTGACTGACGGCATTCAAATCCACCGATTGTAATGCATGCATGTTCCATGGCCCCTCTGTAAACGTGCACGAGTGTGGCCTCATTTAAGGTGGCATTCATTCAGGGGAGGAGTCTGGCAAATGAAAGAGCGTATTTGCATACGCTGCATGCCGTCTGCAGAGAGGGAGCAGTCGAAAAAAGATATCAGAGGTGGACAAAGAGAACGAGGACAAATCCTTCTTTGTGGGGTTGGTGGGAGAAAGGGCTCATCTGAATTGGGGAGTGGGTGAAAATTGACAGAGAAAGAGTTTGAGCCGGTTCCCCGTAGGGATAAAAGCCTTAAGATCCCTCCATGCACACAGCCTGAAAATGGAGGAGAAGAACAACATGCAGAGCACAGAGACCTTTTTTTTAACTGTGCATGAAAAGGAAGTTTGTTTTGCTGAAAACAAACTGAGTCTGATACAAAATGAAAAAACATACACAACCACAAATGTGTAGAGCCAAAGCAGACTCATCAACATTTCCTTTTTTATTCTGATCCTGACATGATGAGTTTAAAAGATGTATCATTTCTGCTTCTCTTCACCCAGTTGGGCTTGAAAAAAAAACTATACTGTGGATGATTTTTGTAATGACTCTTTAGATCTGAATATGCTTTACATTAATAAAGGATTCCCTTGTGGTTCTGAATGCATTAATATGTCAAATAATAAATATAAGACAATAATGGAACTAAGTTAAGTGTACAAATCTATGTTTATTAATGCTAATAATTCACTATTTTCCTTTTTTTCAGTGGTGGACCATGAGCTGACCATGACCATGAACATCAGACATCATCAGACTGGCTGGACTCCCTCCAGAGCATGAACTTGAGACTATGAAATTATTGTGCCAAAGTACCACAGTATCATAAAATATACAACTCTAAATGTGTCTAAGAAGATACTATAACAGTAGACAGGTTTAGATCAAACTTGTTAATTAAATATTTCTCCTTATCACTCCCTCTGTAATGCATCTGTATTTTTCATTTTAAATAAATAACTTTTTCCTCCTGTGCTTCAGTTAAATGTTTTTTTTACAAACTATAAATGTAGTAATATCAAAATGTTGCTACAGTTGTGTCAATTAAATAAAAAATATTTCAATTATAATCCTGGTAGTGACTTCTATGTACAGAGTCCTGCATTTTGGTGATTCTATAGGGAAAAATGGATTGTGACTTTAAAGTGTCACATCTATCTATCTATCTAATCTATCTATCTATCTATCTATCTATCTATCTATCTATCTATCTATCTATCTATCTATCT
>JBAMHV010000010.1:22658283-22689468 GCA_037177535.1 Pseudomugil gertrudae
TATAATATAATATAATATAATATAATATAATATATTCCCCGCGACCCCGCTCTGGGATTAAGCGGAAGAAAATGGATGGATGGATAATATATTATATTATAATATAATATAATTATCCTGATAATGCTGATATTTACGTTTAGGAGTGAAACATTATTTCATACATAGACAGGAAATCTTGATTCCTGAAATCTTTGTGTTAAAATTCAGATACTTTTCATACTTTGAAGTTTTGTTACCTCATAATAGGACCAGAGGTCAATCTGCTGGTTATATGGCCCCGGTGTTGCAGGGCCACTGGCTGGTGCATTCACCCCGGTTGCTGCAGAGGAGTGTAAAACAGCTAGCATGGATAGGAAAACCTAGCATTATCCTTCCTGGTGGGGCTCCTCGCTCTACCACGGTCTGCACCAGATAATCCTGGCAGAGAAAAAATAGGTTCTCCTAACAGTTTTCTAAATTTCACCCATAACTTCCATTTAAATGCATTTTTAAATAAGAAGACAAAAAAGGAAAAAGAGAAACAACTACATTGGGATATTTGCTCATTCCTCCAATCAGCTTCCAGCTTCTTCAGGTTATGATAGATTTATACATATCATTAAAGACACACACAGGCAACCATGTGATGTAATTATATGTCCCTATCCATGATCCTATCCACTTTGATTAATTTGTTCCACCACATTTTACAAAGTCGCCGTGTCTTCCTCGTGATGATGCGGGTCATTGTCCTGCTAGAAGGTGAACCTTTGTCCCAGTCTCTAGTCTCTGGAAGACTTCAGGAGGTTTCGGATTTATCTCCATTCATACCAAAGAAAACGGCCCTGCATCATGATACTGTCACCACCGTGCTTCACAGCCTGATCAGAGGACCAGATGTTTGGACAGTCTCTTTAATGTCCTCTGGTGAATGCTTCTGTGAGAGGTCTTTTTTCTGTCTACTCTTCCATAAACTCCACCTGATAGTTCCACCGGATCTGCTGTCTTCGCTGTCCAGGGTTACCTTTGGTCTCTTTGAAAAATAAGGGGTCCTAGTGTTGGTCTAAGGGGTTCTTCTGGGATCCTCCCCTCGAACATTAGAGGTTCAGGTTCTTGCACCATGGAGGCTGCATGATGAGCTGCTCATCTTCGGAGATCATTTCTGGTCTTCCTGGTTGTCTTTCTAGGAACCTGAGTGACAACAGAGCCCATCTTTAGTCTAGCTCATGTGCGACTTGAACTTATAAAAGAATTTTGAGCTTGAGGTGATTTTTAAAAGAGACAATGCACATTAATATACATTAAAAGGTAAACATGTATGTAAGAGTATAGCTTTGAATAATTTCCATCCTCGATGGTAACTAACACAATTATTTCTAAATGGATCCACGTTTAAGTCTTCGGGAAGCTGGTAAATGACACTTATGTTCTACACTCCTCTAATTGCTGTTGTGTTCTGCAAACCTGAACCAGTTCAGCACATGAACAGTATCATAAAGTAACACCAATGTCAACAACAATGAGCAGCTGCAGAAGTTAACTGACTTCACATCATCTGTGCAGCATTTTCATAATGCCATTTAAATCCAGTTATCATCCAAGTCAGTCCAGTTCACCATAGATGTAAAATAATCTAATGGTTAAGTGTGTCTGAACGTAAAATGAATTTAATAAAACGTAGTATAGTTTAGAGGGAAACAGACAGCAGTTTTTTCCTTTTTCCTGAGCATGCATGACACGTGTTGACTAACACAAAACAGCAGAGACACAATAAAGAACATAGAGTGAAATGTAAAGAGAGCACATAGGAGCCCAATGCATCATGGGAGGTCAGCAGCCTGTTACAAGGCCGGGTGATGAGTGAAGATTGTGCTTCCTGAAGCCAAATTGGAAGCTGGTTGGGAGAAGTCTCCTTTAGGAGTAGAACAAGATTCCATATCTAAACAGGAAATTCTGACATAAATTCACAACTTGTGTTAAATATCAGATACTTTTCAGACTCTAATAAGACCAGAGGTCTTTTAAAGTGCCTCCAGACCCCGGGACGTCAGCTATGAACCCTTCATTTAACAGCGTTTCTCCAGGTCTTAAAGGTTTCTCTGCAACAACAACCCTGATTCAGACGGCATCGCTCTCCTCCCCCAGCAGCCTCCAACATCCCACTACACATATAATCCTGCTTCCAGTTATGTTCTGTGTTTTAATGAAATGATCAGAGCAATGAGGAATTTCATGGATGTCCTGCAGTCTGGAATCAACTCACTGAGCTTCATCGCTGTCCTCCCTGACCAACAGCAGTGTCCTCAGTCGGAGGTTTCTGCCCAGGAACAAACAAACCTTCTGAGCAGATGTTCCACTAAAACATGCCAGTGAGGGTTCAGGAGTACATACCTGTTTTTCAGCTCATTGAATGACCTGTAAAGGCTTATCTTCTCCACTCATACTCAGTGATCTTATTTGCATGGCTGATAATGCCGAAGGTATAAACCAAATGGGTGCAGACGAAGGGGTCCACATGTTCTGACAGAAACTCCCACATGCCGGTTCCATACCAAGACCAGCTGGTATAATAACAGAACAGTTTTGTCATAGATACTGAGTGGAAGAGAAAAAAATAGCCAGAAAGAATCATCTTGCATTACTGAAGGAGTCTTCACTTGTTGTTAAAAACAAACAGACATGTTTCTTACCTGTCTGCATGCAGAGCTGCAGAGCTGCTGCAAGCTGCACAAATCTGCAGTTCATCAGAAAAAGCTGCTGCAGTCCAGAGACATGAATTCAAGAAGAATGCAGGAAAGTCTGGCAGATCAGTTTAGCTATTCCAGCAAGCATCTCAGCTGAAAGTTTCCTTTAGTACAGCGACATGATGTAGAATCAGCCTAGTAAAGATCCGAACATCATGCTAGAAACGTGGGTCCAGCATAATCCGGCTAAAAAAATGCGTGATAAAGTAAAATGAGTAGAAATTCAGTGATTGTCTGTCACAGTTTGCTTCTCATCACTTTCTAATGTGACAAGGAAGAAGAGGATCAAGTCTGTGATTTCTTTGAATTGTGTCCCTAACATCTGACCCACTTCCAGATTCTCCCTAAAGGGATTTTTTTTACCATGAATCCTGTTTCTGAAACACAACACCTGCCATCGTTGCATCTGAGAAAGGTGTTGGAATAAAGACCTTGTGCCAGAGGCTGACAGATAGGACAAAACACTGGTGTTGTGATGCTGCAGGGACAATACATCGGCTTCTCAGTCTACGGATGCTGCCTCAAATTCCCAGTATCTGTAATGGCAATACTCCATTTCATGATAGAATCCCAGCAAACAAAATCAAGGGAGAGTCTGAAACCAAAGCGTTTTTAATGTTTTTTTTTAAAATACTCCTTAGAGAAATGGATTCTCTAAGAGGATATGATTTATAATGTAGCAACAAAGCGCTCCTTCAGCAACAGTAAGTCGAAACAATGGTTTTCCGTTACTTGTCTCATAACTGTGGAGGAATTTAGCTCCACACGTTTCCGTTGATTGAGTGTTGGTAAATTATTGGCTGCACAGCTTTTTGAAGGTCCCACCACAGCATTGCAATCGGTCTGCACTGCACGGGATCACACTGAGACCCCCTCTGCCTCCCCCTCTGGCCAGTCTGGCTCCCACAGTCAGGTAAAGAAGCAGCTGGAGAGACTGAACCAAAACCAGGCCAAGATCCAGGGTCCCATTTATAATGCACACATAAGGGGCCTGAAACTGGCGAACGTCCCTTTTCACGCAGTTTGTGATCAATAAAAACAGACCTGAGGGAGAATGTGCGGTCGTTTATGTAAACGTTGATTCATACCTGTGTTGGATCTGGAGACAGGGGGAACTGGTGACACTGATGGTGAGACAAGGAAACGAAGCAGCATTATGGTTCCTCTCAGATGCTTCACTTTAATCCATTTTGAAATTTAATCATACCCATTAAAAACTGCATAGTTACTTATGTTGCCCTTTCCAATTACAAGTTAAATCAAAATTTGAATCAAATTTAATCAGTTTTCTGATCATTTTGTTCCTCCTGGATGATCGTCAGGGTGATGTGTACCATAGATGAACACACATTGTGACAACTTGTGAGGAAATCAGACTGATTACTGTAAACATGTACACCTGGAGGACTCTTGTGTGGCGCGAGAGGTGAAGTGTAGCATAGCATGCAAATAAACACGGCTTTAAAATGACAGTTAATTAGCAGACTTGTCCAGAGCTTGACATCAAACTCTACTAATTAGCCATTGATCTGAGTCAGGTGTGATGCAACATGGAAACTTACAACAATTGCAGGAGTGCGGCTCTCTAGGACCGGAGATGCGTACCCCTGATCTAAATCATGTTTACCTGCGTAATATTAAATGTCACCGCCTCCCCCGTTGCATATGAGTAACGCTATAACAGCAATACTTTATGAGTTATGAGTTTTCACCATGTCATCGTCCACCACGGACAGGAGGAATAACTCAACCATGTTGCCGTTCGTGGTGGTTGTTCACCGGTCGTCACCATGATCAAAAATAGGTTCGGAAAAACGCGGGATCCTTTTGGGTTGCTGTTACCGCTGCGTCCCAGCTTCCTCTTCTGTTCGGAGCTGCAGCTGGCTTTGTCTGATTTGCCCCGTTTCATTTACTTTTAATCTCCGCAAGCAACCATAAAGCCAGGAAACATTAGCCTCCTCCTCAGACTGCTTTTTCTTATCATTCATTTCTTTGCTTTTATTAAGATGCTGGTCCATATTTCAACGCTATTATTTTGCCCAGGTAACATGACCCCAGCTGCAGATGCAAGCTGCATGAACTGGTTCTCTACTCTGGCCCAGCACAGAGTTGTTGGATTGAACCAGTTTTGAAAACCAGGAGCCGGTGCTTAGGCGGTCGAAAACCAAAGAACCGGTGCCTCATCTGGCTCTGGCTCCGAACCAGCACAGGAACCAGCTTGGCCCTTGGTGTGTGGTACAATATACTATAGACAAGGAGTTTCTAGCTAGGTTAGCACAACTTCTGCAATGCAATGTGAATGAAAACAATCACCAATGCAACAAATCACATGTTATTATTCATGGCAAATAGAGCTAAACTGAAACTGGAGAATTGTTTCATTTTTAGTTTCACAACATTGTTGTAAATACACCTGTTGGCCCCACTCATCTCCTGCTGTACTGCTGCCTGACTGTAGCTACTCCTGTCTGTTGCTGTCTATATGTTGGTGAACTTGAGGTTGAATGGAGTCAAAGTTAAGTGGACAAACGCCACAAGGATATTCTGCATGACTCCGACACTTTGCAGTATTTACTATTTTATGAGAAATTAGGAACAAATTGGTGTTTAATCTGCAAAACAAGGGAGGATCATATTGACCAGCTGATAATTGGCCAGGCTCTAATATTCATGTATATATAATATATGAATATAAAGTATTCAGTGTGTGACTATTGTCCTGTTTGGGTGTTTTTACAGGTTTCTTCCACATCTTAACATACATAAGAAGATGACACTCCAGACTGCTTTTAAAAGACCAGTTTTTTCATAGATGTATTTTAATAGAGCATAATTGTTCACACTTACTTCCAATAAGAACACTGATCTAAAAGTTCTCAGTAATTTTTACCGAAAATGTTTCAATATTTTTGTTTACAATCTGCATTTGCAAGATACATTCGACAAGAATCAAACATTTATTCTATACAACGCTGATGATAGACTCATGGGGAGAAATGACTGTGTACACAGTGGATACCAAAGATATTTACAGTCATGTTTTAGTCTCAGTCTTTTTAATAGTGGACATAGTTGTTATGCACACAGCTCAGGGCCAGACACAGCACTTGCAGCTGTCATCAAAGATAGATCCACTGCCACACTGCCTGACGTGAGTGATGCCACCAGCGCACATGTAGAAGCTGGCCTTATCATCGGGGTGGGGATAGAGCCCGTCGGGTTTGCCATTGCAGAAGCCAGGTCCGGGAGCATGTGTGGTGGTGGTGGTGGTGGTGGTTGGAGTTGTGGTGCTTGCACCAGGTTTGGGGGTGGTTGTTGGTGGCAGTGGTGGGAGCTCTGAAAAAGAGAAAGAAGTGGGATGGTTAAGTCCTACTCCATGTGCAAGGGGGGATGGAGTCCTTTGAGAATTCATGTGTTACACGCGGTGCAACAGTGGAATGCTCGAAGAAACAAATCTGCATAAATATAACTCAGACATACCAATGTTAAGGAGCTTGTGCAAGTGGGCCAGCAGAGGGTGGGCGCCCTGACCACAGAATTTTCCAGCAAAGTCATCTAAATCAAGGGCCCAAACAAAAGCCCCGCCAAACTTTTGCTCCTGCAGATAGCGCACCTGTAGTGGCAGAAAGCAGAGTTTAGTGAAACCGGCTCGTATGTTCTGTGACTGTATCAAACCTGCAGAGATGGTACAAAGCCAGATCGTCATACCTTGGTCTCATAGCTCTCCTGGTTGTCGAATCCAACCCACTCGTTGTTTTTAAAAGCATAAGGGACTTTCTGGTCCTCAATCCACTGAACAGTGGCGTCTTTCAAGAAGGTGCAGATCTAAAACAAAGTTCAGATCAATGACCGCTTTTAAAATGATGCTTTTGTTCTTTTACTGAGCATCATCTGGGATGCACTTAATGTTAGAGCTTTACCTCATAGTAGGACCAGAATCCAGCTTCTCTTGTGAATGGACCAGCTGAAGCAGGTCCGTTAGCTGGAGCTCCGACGCCAGTATCAGCTGATGTCAGACGGAAAGTGCGACCATAAGCAGCAAATCCCATCCTGAGCTTCTCCAATGGCGTGCCGTTGTCTCTCCAGTACTTCATTGCGTAGTCCTACAAAGGTTGATGGAATAATTAAACATAATTATAATTAAACATTAAACCATAAGACACAGCTGGAGTTATGTTTTATACCAATCGAAGGTTTACTTACAGCGTTGAAGTAAATAAGGTCACCAAAGTCTTCAGATCCGCGGTACAGAGGGCTGTTGTGTCCAGTGAACTGCTCCCAAGTTCCATGGAAGTCATAGGTCATCACATTGATGAAGTCGAATTCCCTGGAAAAAACAAATGAGACAACAAAGAGCAGAAATAATTACATGATTCCAGTAGGACACCTGAGGAATTCGTCTGAACTGAATGCTCACTTGGCAATCTCAGCAATCTCGTATCCTCCATCAATGGTTCCCCTTCCAGCAGACACAGCCGCGGTCAGCATGAGGCGAGGGTTGCTGGTGGACTTGGCCTCAGCAGCGAAGGCAGCAGCGAGTTCCTGCAACATGCACCACAGAGAACACAGTCATTGCCAAGCCAACAGCTGTAAACTACAGAGGAGAGCTGAACCAAAGATGCTGTGCACCCACCCTGCAGAGCAGAGTGAACTTCTGCTTGTCCTCTGGAGGACTTCCACGAGCACCAGGATACTCCCAGTCCAGATCCAGTCCGTCAAATCCGTGAGTCCTCAGGAACTTGATCGAGGACTGGATGAATGTCTGACGATTGGCTGAACTGGACACCATGATGGAGAATCTGGAAGAACAAACTTGTGTTTTTAAATCAGGTAAAGCTTGTAAGACTGCATGTCCTTTCAGACTTTCATGTCTTCTGTGTTTTACTGCGACATTGCTTCAACATTGGTTTCCAGCATTTACAATAATTTCCACTCCCATTGCTGTCTGATTCTAAAAGCATCTATTTCAGGGGTTTGCAAAGCTGGTTCTCAACGGCCACAGTCCTGCTGCAGCAGTGTTCCAGCAGGGAAACACTACACTAGCAGGACTGCAGCCCTCCAGGACCCCTCATCTTGATAGTCTTATCAGAAGTAATTTTTCAACTGGAACAAACAAGCTTCCAACTTCACCAAAGCTTTACCAGACACAGAGTATGCTTAAACTTCTAGCTGATAGTAGCTTTTGAAGATTTTTAATTTCATGAAATGCTTCTTACTGTCTTGAGCCGAAATTCCATCCACCGACAGCCAGGAGAGTCTTCAAATGAGGATTCCTGGTTACATCAGAGAGAAAAATGGGTTTACAGGTTACTGGGAAAAGTAGTGGCTGTGAACTGCGGCTTGAAGAGTGGCTCAGTCTGACTTCTGACACCACAGAAACTTACTTGTTCTTCAGTTCATTGAAAGACTTGTAGAGGACATCATCGTTCCACTCATAGGTTACTAGCTCGTTGGCGTGGTTGATGATAGAGAAAGCATAGATGACGGAGGTACACAGGAAGGGGTCAACGTTTTGTGGCAAGAACTTTCCTTCACCAGGTCTGTACTGGGACCAGTTGGTGAAGTAACACTCCATCCTTTTTGCAGATCCTAAAAGAAAAGCAACATTAGCAAAGAATCTGTTTCTGCAGAACTCGGAGAAAATGAAAAGCCGGTGCTGACTTACCCAGCTGGCATAGCACCAGACACAAGGCTGAGGGAGACAAAAGGAAGCACAATGAAAACCTAAACAAAGTTGATTTGTGTGCATCTAAGTGGAGTAAATCTCATCATACCTGCTAGAATTGGGAGCCTGGACATTTTGATTTCAGTTCTTAGATCTTCACTTGTTGACTGTGAGACTAAAAGTCGGGAGTCAAAATGACCAGGAAAATATTAAAACAGAAAAAATACAAAGTGTACAGATACAGATACAACGAGGATTTTCCTTCCTAAACTCACCTGGAGACTAGGAGACAGACTCAAACTGCTGCATTCATGTTTCACTTTTTATATCTGCAAAGAGAGGTGTGTGAGCTGTGACAGCCTTCGTCAGATACGACGGGGCAATAAATTTCATCATTATTGGGGCCTGTTTGATAAGATCCTGCAGTTATGTGTAGACAATAATTTACTCATCGCTGTAGATGACAGGATGAGATGGATCCAAATGTGATTTGGGTCACTGAAGGCCCCACTTATCATTGTATTATTCATCAGTGAACATGACCTCTGACCATGCTGGTCGACAGACTGATACTGGTTTAGACTTTAGTCTGGATTAAAAAACATGTTGTTTATGTTGTCATGGAAACGCCTAGATGAAATATTCAGCCTGAGGAGAAAGTAATATTTAATTAAAGCTATTTATGTTGTTTCAGTTAAAGATGCAAAACGCCAGCCTAAAGCTCAGATGGTGGAAGGAAAGTTTACTGCATGTATTTCGTCCACCCTGATGTTAACCGTGTCCCTAACCTGACCTGCGTTATCTCCTCCATCATGATGATGGGCCACAGATACAGCACAGCTTCACTTTCAGAACACTTTAAATTAATAAAAACGAGATAATAGAGAAATACATCATTATTACATTAATATTTAATATTATAAGTCTCATGCAGAATTTAAAAGGAAAAGTTTACTAAAATGTTTTTGTTTTTGTTTTTCCATGGATTTCCATGTATTATTAGCTTTTTGCTGCAGTCAATAAAAACATCTAAGCATAATAATAGTACAGTAATACGTAATGAAGCAACGATAGTGTGCGATGGCCCTGTACTAGATTGTGATTAACAGCTTTGATTACTTTATCTGTCTCCTTTGTTGAACGTCGGCTGTGACCGTTGACCAGAAAATATTCTGTCACCATGTGCTTGTTTTCTGCAGAGCAGAGTTCTCTGGAGCTGTCTGGGACAATAAACATTACATAGGAATGAAACAGGACCCATATAAACAACACTAATATCAACGATAATCTAATGAATGAAGAAAACGTTATGTCATTTTATTTAGACTGACTAAACATTAACAAAATTAAATGAGGAAAGAGAACACAGACTTAAATATAAAGGGTCTTTATGAACTACAGATTTATTATCAATGACTGTTTAAAGTGATCGGAGACAGACGCGAGACATGAGATGCATGAGCTGTCAGATTTCAATGAAATGGGTCTGATGCGTTAAAGCAGCTGATGATCAGCCTAAAGAGCTGAAACAGAACATTTATAAGACTATAGATCCGATCTTTAGACACGTTGACATGGTAAACATGTGTAAACGTCTTACAAATGTTAAAGACAAAATATAAATCAGTCAAATCTCAGATTAAGACCATCACAGCCATGAGTTCAGAGTAAACATGTAATCAGGAGCACTTCATGAGTACTGGGTTAGAACTCTTTTTCCTACAGAGCTGCCTTTATTCTCTGTGGCATACATTGAACAAGGTGTTGGAAACATTCCTCAGACATTTTGCTCCATAATGGCACAATCCCCTACTCCACCACATCCCATAGAGGCTCTGATGGACTGAGATCTGGTGACTGTGGAGAACATTGTAGTGCAGTGAACTCATCATCATCATGGAGATGATGTGAGCCTTGTGACATGGTGCATCATGCTGCTGGAGGTATCCATCAGAAGATGCTGAAGTGGGATCATGAAGGGATGGACATGGTCAGCAGCAATACTCGGATAAACTGTAGTGGTTAAACTACGTAGAATGTATCAACATCAAGGACCCCAATTAGGCCAAGAAAAAAAACACCTTTACACCATCAACAGCATCCTAAACCGCTGATCCTTGTCTGGATGTTCTCACGATGTTTCTGATCCCACCATGTGGAGCTGAACTGGAGATCTTCTATTGTCTAGTGTTGGTGAGTGTGTGTGAACCTCAGTTTCCTGTTCTTAGCTGCAGGAGTGGCACCCGGTGTGATCTGCTGCTGCTGCAGAACATCTGCTTCATGGTTGAATGTGTTGTGTGTTCAGAGATGCTGTTCTGCAGAACTTCCAACTCGTCTGTTAATTCTCCTCTGACCTCTGACATCAGCCAGACATTTTGGTCCAGACACCTGTTGCTCACTGGGTATACTGGATAAATGGTTATGTGTAGAACTCTCAGTAGACCAGCAGCACAAACATTCATGCCACATTCAAAGTTGCTTATAATAATAATAAGATAATAAGAAATTAGATGGCTTCATTGCTGTTGGGAGCAACATTTCTGTCCACACAGATGTCCCATCACTTACTGGTTTATACAAGTAATACCCTTAGGCAGAAATGAATGAAAATGAAATAAAAAATACTTTATTGATCCCAGAGGGAAATTCAAATTGTAGTAGTTTTTTAAATACAAAAAATAGTTAATGAAGGGTCTTCACTGTTCTTGCCGGGATGGTGCCGTCCACACAGGAGTCCATATAATCTGTCATATCATCAAAATGATAGAAATGGTAAGGGTTGAGGGGAAAAATCCCCCTGTAACTGATAGCAAATGTACCACATTTATGTATGAAACAAAAAATAAAGAAAGAATAATTTTCAAATTTTTCATTTATTAGAAAGGAAAATAAAAAACAAGCAAAGAAATCCCTGAATGTACAAGGATGAGAATGATGATCATGCTGATAGACATGAACTTCTTTTAATCATTGCAAAGGACACAACGAAATTCAAAGCACCAGCAGGTGAAAGTTTTCTCTCTGTCAAAAGAATATGGCGGCAAAAGTGCGTCCAAACAAACCACACAACCGCTGGAACTGGAACAATGTCCACCAGGTCAGGCTCTTTTAACACTGTGATTTATACTGCAACGTGGAAAAATGTCCAACCTGGCCAAGCTGTACCTGCCTCTCATGCAGTGTCTGACAGCTAAATCTAGACCGGACCTGACTCATGCTATGAGACAATGAACAAACACTGCAGCAGATCTATGACAGAAGGCTGAACAGAGAAAAATATTGGTGTTGACATGATCCAGTGGATTCTGACACCATTTGGACCTGCACCCTGGTTCGGGTTTGGCCTCTCTTGTTGCTCCGTTACCTGACTGCAGGAAACCAACAGGTTAGAGAGGAAGCAGAGGAGGTCTCAGTGTGGTCCAGATTTTAACCACACTGAGATGCTGTGGTGGGCCTTCAGTGAGCTGTGCAGAAACCAGTGCTGCAAATCTTAATGAAGAGTGAAGCAAAATTCCTCCACAACCCAGAGACAGACTGATGGACCTTCAGAAAACCATTACTGCAGGTCACGATACTGGATGAGCTTCGACAGGCTGCTGCGTTGTGGAGAACTGTTTTTCTCTGATTCTGTATTTTAGTTTTTTCCCAGTAAATAATGAGACGGTTTAATCTATTCTACAGTCATCACTGTCCTTTGGCAGATGCTTTTACCTCACATGTGATAATTGATCAATTGACTTTAGCAATTAACCAAACATGCTGAGGCCCGAATCAGAGACTATCTTCCTGTGAGGTGGCCATGCTAACCACTACACCACGGTGCTGCATCACGTATCATTATCGTCTGAGGTGGACGGGACTGAACCTTAACACCTGATAAGAAAAGGATGATTATTAATATATCCTGGGAAGTGAAACTGTTATTAAAAGATAAGGAAGATATAATTATCCACAACGCTGCTGACACTCTCTCTCTCTCTGTATATATATATATATATGACACGTGACGCTGGTGTGAGAAGGGGTCAGAATGATCCCTCATTAAGTTTTAATTAGGTGGAGCATTGAGTCGCGCGCTGAATCAGTGAGGGAAAAACCGAAAAAGTAAAAGGAAAAATACTTATTTTGGCTTTTAAAACACACACACACATACACACACGCAAATTTTGTTTTATTTTATTCACCTATTAGAAGAAGTAGAGTGAAAGATAATCTGCACATTGAATTGTCCTTTAAGCTGAACTTTGACAAGAATAATAAAAAATAAATAATTAATAATCAGTTTATATGGCCATGTTTACGTTGACCCATTTAACGTGTCAGCGCGCAGCAGGATGCAGTTTGGGAGATTAGTTTTGGGATTACCGGCCTGGTGTCAGTCGGACCTCCGTCACTGTCCGTCTGATCTGTTGTCCGGAGTCAAACAACAGATGGACACGCGCGCGGGGTCAACGGGGGATTATTTCCGTCTTATTGTGTAGAAACAAACAAAACGCCCAAATAAAAAGTTCGTTTATCACAGCTGAGAAGCGAAATTTCAGTTCATTTGTTTATTTATTATGATTTTTTCTTATTTAAATAGTTATGAAATTAGGTTGTTTTTTTTTAAAAAAGAAAAGTTGGATTTATCTGTTTTCTTGATTTTTTTTTCTGAGGTGAAAATATACTTGTGCAGAACTTTCTGTACTCACAGATCCCTTTAGGCTGCTGCAGCATATCGTTAGCATGCCAGTAAATAAAAGAAATGTGATAAAAATACATGAATGTTAGATTTATGCAGGAGGAGAAATGACAGCAGATAAAGTACAAAACAGTTGTGCACACATCATTATTTTAAACTGAGTATACACATGTAATGAGGTGTTTTTTTACACAATAAGAAACAAGAAATGAATGACTAGACTTGGGAATTAGATAAGAAAATAAATACAAAATGTTGCCTTAAAAACATTTAATTTTTCTGTCATAAATTAATAAATTACTGACATGTAAGGAGCATAACTTGTCCCACACTTCTTTAAATCTAAAATAACTTTTGGGGCCTGCTCAGAAGACAACATGTTTTCAATCCATCCAAAAAAAGAAAAAAAAACTGAGGCTGATTAGTTCTCCTCTCTGGATGAAAGGAAACCAATTAGTGAAATCAGCCTCCGTAGAGCCTGGATAGAAGAAAAGCCCGGATGTTTAGATGATGTTAAAAAAAATAAATGTTACACTGTTGTGACTTTCATAGTTGAAAACATTCTGTTGGTTTTCAATCACAAGCCGAACAAATGTGTACTTTACATATGTTTCCATCTGTAAACACACACTGGAGAGCTCCTGGTTACTAATTATGGCAGCATCAGTATCATATCCTCCCTCAGCAGAAGTTATTGCTTTAATCACCAATTTGGGGTAAATATTGTTTTTTGATTAAGGCCTTATTGGGCAGAGGAAGCTGGTCAGGGACCTGTTGGTGAAGTCCCAGGTCGACAGAGGGTCAGGGGTCATAATGTGGACAGTTCCCCAGAGGACAATAAACAGGCCAAAGAGGTGCAAAGGTCAGAACAGGACTGAAGCGCAACCATGAGACCCAGGGTCAAGGGCAGCTAATTAAGTGGCTATTTCCAGCTATTCCCAAGTGACCACTGGACTTAGAGAGAATGTGTGAATACAACTGTATAAAAGAGATTAAAAAAACATGTTAAAAAAGACTTTAAAATATAATTAAAGGCACAAACAGCTCCAAGTTCATCACTTTTCACAAAAAGAAATGCAAAATTTAGGAGTTTTTCATTTAATTATGTGAAAATGATACTTTTTCTTTTCGCCAAATTTTATGTAACATCTTCCTCATCCACATTCTCATCAAAGATCAACTTGAATTGTTTGAAAGGCAAAAAACAGCAAGGCAGAACCCACTAAAGTCATGTCAAGCCAGCTTTATTTATAACAGTGTGACCAAAGTGATGAACACAAACATGAGACATTTAAAATATATAAAATAAGTTAAAGAACATTACAAAATAATGTAAAAAGCTGTGGTGTAGAAACATTTTGGAGGGAATCAATGCATCCGCATAAGCTGTTCATGTCTTTCCAGCCAGCGAATTAGTCTATGTGCATGAACCCTTAGCATAAGAATGGAGATGGGGGCCTGTGAACTTCTCTGACACTGACCTCTCTCCCAGGATGTGAATAGCATCACTCAAGGGCTGCCAGTCGGCTTTTCAGTCAGACCTGAGCTCTGTCCTCGCCTACACTTCTAATCAGGCTGATTTAATGCATCCTACAAGTCCCTCCTCATCACCCAACTCACTCAGAGGAGTCACTGTGCAACCTTTACTGGAGGCTTGCACAACCCTGCTTCTGGGCCTCCTGCTCTGTGAGAAGCTACAAGAGCTAGTTGGAAACAACCGGGGTGGGGCGGGGGGGCTTTCTCCTTCCACAGAGTCTGGGTCTCATTATAATCAATTGGTTCCTCTTCTAAGGAGCTAGTGCTTAATAAAGACTACTTTAGACTTAAGGTGGATGTTTCATGAAACACTATAGTTTTTTTTTTAATGCACGCTGCAAATGTCACCTCTAACAACAGATTTGAAAATAATACGGCACCAATGATGTACATAGCCTAAAGTATAATAAAAGCTGTAACTTTATGTTTTTTTTATTGTTAGGTTGGTTAAATTATACAACTGTAACAGCTGAAATTGCACTTTTTTAGCTGCAGTGTCTGTCTGATCACAAGAGATTGCAAATATAATAAATTATTGTAATATTTTTCCATTCTTACCAAAATATAGTTAGTTTTAATATTTGTCTGAAACAGTGGTGCAGGTAAGATGAACTTTCATCATTATAAAGCTAAGGAGTAAAAAAAAGAAAAGACTTATGCAATAAGATGCTTTCTTTCATAAAAAAATTATTTACTTTAATCCATGGAAACCTGGCTCATATATTTTAGCCGATCAAAGCTTTAAATATAGACCTTTCTGATTGTAATCTGTCACGAAAAATCCACAATTATCTGTAAAAATCAAATGTTCCAAGTTTCTTTTGCAGGAGAAAAATAATCCAAACTTTCAGGTTATTCAGCTAAAACAAGTCACTTTCGTTAACGTTGGCTTCAGGTTTCAGGTTAATTGTTCTTTTTATTTATAGCTCCCGGAACATGAGTGTTTAGAGCCTCTGATTGGTGAGACACCGTCAGGTTTGCAGCACATCCCGCCTCTTCATGCAGATCATTTTCATGTTGTAATACAGTTAATAAACAGTGTTTGTAGGACTGTGGCTCCTCTGAGAACCAGTTCTGTCTATAGGTCTCCTTCATGAGCTCTGTGGTACACAAAGGTTTGCCAGGTAGAATTATTAAAAGGCAAATGAGTCTAAAATGAGAATATAGAGGTAGTTATTCTTGTCAAAAGCTTGGGGAGCAGATGGGTCTTATTTGGATGGTTACCTGTGAATAATTAATGGAAAACAATGCAAAATCTGCTTAGATTCCGCTGTAAATGCAGTGCTGGGTTTTTGGTGCTGCTCTTCTGGATCTGTTTGATGAGGATTAAAAACTTTATTGATTTTTCAGTAGAAGAACAAAACAATCCAAGTCCGCCCAGTTTCAGTTTTTAAATGCAAACTTCTTATTTTAAAAGCAAATTATTCAAATACGAGTTTTTGTTTCCCTAAACAGGCAAATAAAAGCAAGAAAGTCGCAGCTTTTCAGTTTGAAAGCCCAATTCTTATTTGTAAAAACACATTTTATGATTTGTCATGACTGATTTTTATTCTATTTTGCATTTTGCCGATTTAAAGTGAATTCCGATTAAATTAAATCTCATACTAAATTCAGTCCTTGAACTTTTGGTTTGACAAAAAATAAACAAACGCAAACAAGTCTTAGTTTCCAGATTTAGTTTATTTGAGGGATTGAAGCTGTTTTATCCGGGCTGAGTGTCACAGCGTGTTTTAATTTGGCTTTGCTTTTCTGCATCTGCGTTACAGAGACCTCCACCATGCACAAAAAGAAAAGAATATGGAAAAGAAGGAAAAATAAATCTATTTTTTAATGTCTGTGGGGATAACATCAAGTGAAACCTTTTGTTGAAACACTTTCAGGCCAAATTGAGAAGAACTGACTGGAAAAGGGAAAAACTTTACATCAGTCAGAGAGGATGAAGATAAAAAAAACTCCTTTTGATAATGAAAAACTAAAATGCGGCAAAACGAAAACAAATTGTTGCAAGAAAATCCAACAAACACGAAGGACAGAAAATGTGGGCATCAGGAAACAACGATGAGCTCGCGCTGAGATGTAAACAGTGCGCATGCTCAGAGCCAGGCGGACGCAAAGAGCTCGTCAGAGCTGCGTGCAGCACATAGGTGCAGCATCGTTTTGCATCTTTCAAAAAAAGCCACGTGAGATTCCTGCTTTTCCCTCCTATCACAATGTCATGACACTGATGTTGGCAGCTTGGTTGTGATTGGCTGGAGACGATGTGAGTCAGCTGCCAAAGGTGAAAGGTAAAACATCAGAATCATGAGGAGCACAGATTTTATTTACCTGCATCCATACTGCCATCCTGGAAGTATTTCCCTTTTTTTGTCACAATATGTTTCTGTCCCTGCAGGAATTCAGCCACATTCCAACAGGCTGGTTTTAGGGTGATTCACCATTCAGCATTCATAAGGACACAGGGGACCCAGACCGTGTCTGATGTGTGGCAGCCTTTGACCTCAGACTGTCTGGAGGGCTGTGGTGACGGAGTCAAGGTCAAGTAGAAGTGGGGGAGGCAGGGATGGGCGTGGGCAGCATCTGATGGGTGGAAAGGCTCCTAGTCTGAGAGTGCACAACCCAGACAGTCCCAGACGTCTGAAAGGGAAGCGGGGTCGTTTATGAACCCGTCTGTTCTCACTCATTTTTTCAGCCCTGGAGGTGGGAACACAGGCTGCTGATTTTAGAAAACCAGCGATAAAATCGTGCATTTGTGGTGTCTGTGACAGATAATCATAAACCTTAAATCCCCATTTTTATCACCGACTCAACTATCTCACCAAAAAGATTTGATCTTTCTAAATAACAGAAGCTGCGATTACAGTATTTAGCAACACACAACACCAACAACACACTAACTCATAGTTAAAAATACCCAGAAACTGAAGTAAAGCTAAGTAAGGGTGCCACCTGCCAGTGCATTAGCACGTAGCCTTCAGCTGTTTTGACTTAAAACTTTTCTCAAAACTGAATTTGTCAGCCTAAATAATTCCTTTTTTTTCTTAACATTTAACCTTAAGAAGACCTTAAAGCCCAAGTTGTATTTTTCCTACACAAATAGAAAGAATCTTTAAAAGGCCTGAAACTAAACATGAATTCTATAAGCAGGTAATTTGACAGTATCTTGTTAATACAGCTTAAGTTACACTTGTATCCGCTTAAAGCATCTATTTTTCCAGGTAGGAGCACAATGTACATCCTTGCTGTTTGCTAAAACCTGTTTTACTAAGCTCTCTACCGTGTTCATTTGCTTTATCAGAAATGCTTGAACTTATTCTTGTGCTTTTCCTTTTTAGAAACACCAGGATAGACGTTGAGGTCTACATATTTTATATCAACATATGTTATGTTATGTCATCTATTTATCTGTAGCACTAAAAAGAACATTATTTTTATTGTGTAAAGTTAGCAAAGCTCAAATAGATGAAAACATATTTCTTGTGCAACTAAATTGGCTCTGAAAATGTAGGACTCATTCATCAAGGCTTTGTTTTTCAGCTAAACTTTTACAAGTATCTGCATCTTTTCCCTGTTATATGAGCACAGTACATTACACCATGGTGATTAAACATCTAGCTGCAGAGGCAGCTCCCTCTACAGGTATGAAACGGTGCCTCTGTAATGGTGGCAGATATGTTCACCCTGCAAACCAGTACAATCTGCACAAACGCATACACACTTTCTCCCAGACTCACTTTCACCGATATAAGGCCCCCACAGACCTCCCGCGTGATCCGCAGTGGAGCGTGTAGCCACCTGTCAATCACCACATCTCGGCCACCTTAAGAGAGACATTTCGTCTGGGACAACGGCAGCCCGTCCCTCCCCATACATTCTGCCTCCCCTAGCAACCATCGCCGGATGACTGAGAGGCTTTGTCTCCTCACAACAGGAGTTCACCATTGAACCTAGAAGCCCGTAGCAACCAGAATTAGAGGGTGTCAGAAAGGGGTCTTTTCTGTGAAACCGTGGTGAAAGCTCTGTTCTTGTCCCCATGTCTGGGATTCATATCATGGGCCTGAATGGCATCCCCACCTCCTTTTAAAAGCTGGTGTAACGGAGCGTATGAAGGGGCTAGCGGTGAGCGGATAGGATCATGGTTAATCTGCTGTTCCTCTCCACTGTGGTCCGATAGGGACACTTAAGCAGCCTCTGTGGCGTGGGGAGGCCTGGAGATATCTGCGGGGGACAGACCTGCGGGATGCAAGCAGTGATGGACAGCAGTGGAAGAAGTACCAAGTTACATACTATTATCATACAAAACCATTTCCATGGAATGTACCCTGATAAGTGTGGACATACTGGTGTTGAACTCATAATGCAAACAGGCAGAGCAGGGCAACGCTGCTTTTTATGCTGAGCTTTGAAGTAAAACGAAATAAAGAAACACACATCCAGCAGAAAAATAAAACATGACATGAGCAACAATTAAGAAAGAATTGGTCTCTTTACACTCTGTAGTTCTTGCATTTGTTTGCACCTGCAAGCTGGAAAATCCAACAAATAATTACAGAAATTATCACCAGATCAGAAGCATGAGTTGAGATAAGAATATCATCAGTGAGCCGCTTAATAAAAACAGGCAGAGATCCATCACGCTGTGATTTCACCATCTCATGAAGGTAGCTACAGCAAGGCCGCAGTGATGAAAACAACACGAAAATATCATTTACTTATCCAAAGCATCAGCAGAAGCTGCTGCATTTGCACAAAAACAGGTTACAGCACACTAAAGGCCAGGACTGCTGTTTTCTTGGCTTGAGCTTTTTTTAAGATGGACCTGAGAAAAAACATCGCTTTGTGAGTAATTCAGTTTTTTGGGACACTGTTTAACACCGATGTGCAGGTGCATTCGTACACGTAGCATAGCTCCCTTGTACACCTGTAAGGGGACCTTTAATGCTGAATGATATAAGAAAACTTTGATTCTTGCCTAAAGCAGCTCGTTATTCCAGCATGACAACATCAAACCTTATATGTAGTTAACATGTTAACTGTGGTCCAGAAGCTGGGCCACACAAAATGAACTTCCTCAACTCTCTGTCTCATTCTCCTTCATTCTGCCTTTTCACTCTCCCGCCCTTTCATCTCCCTCCATCCTTCCTCCCATCTAAACTTTTCTTTTCTGTGGCTGCCCCTCTATCTCTCCTGTTCCTCACATCATTTATTCCTTCATCTATTCTATTTACCTGTTTTCCCTAGGTAACTTCAGTATTTGGCACCACACCTGAATATTTTACTTCCTCCTTCCATTATCATTCAGTAAAGTATCGTTGTGAAGTGGTCCTTGCTTGTGAATCATTGTGTTTGTTAAACTCCCAAACAGTGAAAATACACCATGATGTTCATTTGAAAATTTCTCCTTTAAATCCTTATTTACATTTTACTCAGCATCGTAATAATTTATACTCTGCCTGTCTAAAGAATCCAGTAGTAACCAGAGCATTTTGCCTCTGAGCTGTAATGTAGTTCCTAACAGGAGAAGCACCAAAACAACACAGGACAGGAGCAACAGGAGAAGTTTGCCTCCATGTAGTGTCACAAAAACCGTCAGTACAGTTTCTAAATGCTATGAAATCACCTTTAGGAAACACTAAAGCTTTACACAAAGTGAGCAGATTGCATATAAAGAGAAAAGGGTGCAGGCTTGAATAGTTTATGAACAGTTTTATGGACTCGTAGTTGCTTTCCAAAGGGCTTTTATAGCTGTCTTTATAACACAGTGAGCGTGAACCTCTGAATACTACAATAAAAGCTTTAGATCCTCGTATCTATTAAAGGAATTCAGGAAAATGTTACTGTGGGGTGACTTACACATATCTAGCTAGGAAGCACATGAATATGCAAACAAAAGATGGAGTCATCATCACACAGACTGTGTTGTTTCGTTAGAATAATGCTGATAAATAAGAAAAAAAGCAAAAGCCACCGTCTGGTTTTCAACATGACCCCCCTGGTTGTGTTTAACTCTGCAGTGTTCTGTACATTTCACGTTGCCGTGTATAGGAGATTACACACTATAGCTACAAACAGCACCACTGCACAGAAAACCTGGTTTTCTTGGTGCGTTCTTTATCATTAATGAGTGTCTGTACGGGAGTGTGTTTTGTGCAGCTCCCTTTCTAAGCTTCTATCCTGCACCCTCGTTCCCAGACTCTCCTTTTCTAAACCTGTCAATCAAAGATCATGATTGAGCCCGGATGGCAAGCAGTCAGTCATCGGCAATGAAAGTGAGGCCTCATTTCCCCTTTCGTGCCCCCTTACGTCCTTAAGTTTTTCCATCTGTGGTTCTTTTTCTCTTCTTTTACTGGCTCTAAAATTAAAGTCCCTCTTTTGAAGTCACACCTTTATATGTCAAGGAAGTCAGGCTTCATGATGTCATAAGGTCAGACCGCCTAAACGTCAGAGGCAAAGGCCTGGTATCATTTTGAAATAAGTCTTATTTAGCTTTAACAGGCCTCTACATTTGCCCTTTAAGTGGCTAATGAATAAACATGAGAGGAGTTGGAGCGGGAACTGGATGGGGGTAGAATGAGGCCCAGTTTATGTGTGTATGTGTGCTCGTGTGTGTGTGCGGTTATGTGTATAGGGGAGTATTGAGGGCAATGGGGGAGCCTTTCTTCCCAGCAGGGCTGCATCTAGTTTAATTGGAGCACTTGTGGCACCATTACCTCCTTTACTCAAACACGTTACTGATGACAAAAGAAAACAGCGCTAAGCTTGCCTTTGTTCGCGAGGAGACTGGATGAGGGGATGGATTCCTCGCTGCTACTCATGTGTGGGAATCATCCACACTCCCACCATGAGCCTCTGCCGCCTTCCACCAGTAAAATACCACAGACAGGACACATGGAAATCCACCCGCCATCAACAAGCCATCAAAGGAAGCCAGGAATAAACTTTATCGTGAGTTAAATGGAGCTTTTACAGACAACGAAATATCTATCAAATCTGCCGGTTTCTTTAAAATAAAATCTTTTTGCTGAGTGATTCTGCTGATCAATAGCTTTTAAATGATGAACTCCAGTGGGGGTGTTCAGCAGTGTCAGCGCTGCCACCCTTTGACACAAGTCAGGATGATGAGCCTGGTCTCTAGTTTGTTTTTGGTCACCTCAGTGTCCCGGGAGGGGAATAAAGGTTTGACCTTTAACCCGTGTCTGACCCCACTTGAAGAAAACAGAAGGGAGACTATAAAAAGAGGAAAATGCATTTTATTGGTAAGATGTTCACAATCAATAACTTTTGTAAATAGAAAATGGAGATTGATTTAAGAGATATAAATATGGAACATATGTTTGTCAAAAAGATGCATGCATTACGCATTATGCAGCCTTAACTGTTCATAAGTATATCCTACTGAATTTGTTAATCACTATTAAATAACACTTTTATGACAAAATGTTGATGCATACAGTGTGTACACATTAAATTATGACAAAGGCAAAGATAGCAAAATCATATAGATGAATATATTATATATATATAGAATATTTGTTATAAATTCATTTTCATTCAAGAGCAAAGCATTAAGGAACAATTTGTGATACATTATAATAACAATAATACGTGTTAACTTACCAACAAAATTGCCACTGTGAGTAGGAGGCCTTTTCCATTTGCACTTAGAAATGTTTAACCAACCATCTATATAGAGCTTATGCAAATGTTAAATACAAGGAAATGAAGATGAAGTCTAATATTATTGATGGCACAACATAATGTAGTTAAAAAACAAGCATCACAACTCGTATTTTTTTTACACATTTATAATGTGTAAGAAAATAAACAAGAGTCATTAGAAAAACATTCTATAAAGACATAAAAATTATTCACATCGTCTTATCAAACAGCAATAACAGGATGAGATCAGAGGAAACCTCCAGAAAAGCTTTCTGGATTATAAAAATGTCATTTGTAATCTGTTACACGGGTCAAAAGAAAACCTGCAGAAAATCTCTCTTTTAGGATTTAAAAGGGTTTAAATGAAAGCAAAATATTGGAAACCCTTTGCTTAAAAAAGAATAGTTATGTTCTTTCAGGTTTTAGGATATGATTTAGCATCACATATTTAGAGGAGAAACACCAGAAGGGGGCAAATTTACCCGTTACTTATTTACTTGAATAGCTGAATAGACCACTCTTTGAGAAGACAGATGCAAAAAATCTTGATGTGAACAAAAAAAAAAAACCAAACAATATTAAAGACGTGAGTGGCTGGTGGGATGTGAAGGTATCCCATGAATATTTCTGACCAGCATTAGAATTAAAGGATGAAAAGGGCATCATGAGCAATGCAGAGATCACGATCGAGGCCTAGCGTTCGACTCCATGGTGAAATGTGACTCCGCTCTGCAGGGAAAAAAGAGGAATAAGTGTTACATAACGTGTCATTAATAAAAGCCACATATGCATCAAGAAAACATTATTTAATTCTGTGATATTGGGCCTGTCTCTAACCTTCCTACCGGGTAGAATGGACTGAAATTAGAGCTATTAATCACAACCAAATCACATTAGGATCCATTTCTTATCTTCATAATAGTCTTGTTTATATGTTAACTGTAAACATGACGGCATGTTGCATAAATCCAAGGTCACTTTGATGAGTCACACACGTGAGGACGTTCTGTGAGAACCCCCATCAACAAACAGTACACGTGAAGTTGGAGACAGTGGGTAGGCTGCATGATGGGAATCAGGGCTCTGCGAACAAGCCCAGGGTGGCAGCAGTCTTTGCATCTATGTGCTCTCTCAACAGCAACCTCTCATTGTGCTCATGCTACATTCCCCCACAGTGTTTCTCACAAAGGGCAGGGACAGTGTGGGCTCTCAAGACTGAAGTGTGCTGCCACCAAGAGGTCACTGAATGCAACACGTTCCTCAACAAAAGAAAGCGTTAAATTCTAGAAGAAACTGATGCTCACACATCTTTGTCCCGCATGTGGTTGTTGTACTGCGGCACCAATGCAGCGCTCTCCTCATCCTCTGGCACCTGCAGACAAAACAACAGTTATACAAACAGCTATAAAGCTATAAGGATGTGCTTCGTGTGACTGTTTCAGATCGGAAACTGGGAACTTGTGAAATGTTTCTTTGTAAATAGAGATGATGGAGTATTATTAGGCCGTTAGAAAATGTAAATATTGGGTTAGACAACAGTGTAAGGAACACAAACAAGTGATGTTTGACATTACATCAGCCCTGATTCTAGCATGGTATGTCTGTACCTATGTAACAATCTCACCTCCCAGTACGACTCATCATCAAAGCAGTTATTATCTGCAGGATCTCCCCAAATAGGCAGTCGTAAGATAGTGCCTGGGAAAATTACAGTTCAGACTGTCTGATAAACAAATCCATTTTCTCAATCACAGTAACATTGCAGTTTCAGGTTTCTGAGCAGTAGTGCAGTATTACCTACCAACAATGATGCCTCCACCTATGCCGAAGCAGATTGCAACACAGAGGCCTCCTGCCTGGTGACCGCCTTGCAGTGAGGGGACCATATTTGCAAACTTACCCTTAAAGTCAAATGTGTCAACCAGCCTTTAAAAAGAAAAAGAGCAACACATAATAAATGTTAAACATCACTACTTCTTATTTCTGTATGCTTAGTGGTTGGTTACTGAGAAAGCAACATCCTCTTACTGCTGATTTCCTGATTGTTTTGAGGAAAACTCACCCGTCATGGCCATAAACGGACTCTGAAGCAGCTGCAGCAGTGACGGCTCCAACAATCCCACCAATAACTCCTGGCATAGCGTGGAGATTGTGGATTCCACATGTGTCCTGAATCTTCAAGCGCTTCTCCATGAATGGCTGGAAGAGAAACATGTGATCGTTACAAAATTTAGCAAAAAAAAAACGTAAAGCTTTACACCAAATTGTGCCCAATGTAATGGTAGTTTAGAAACAAGGCAACATTGTTACCGAGAGGTAGATATATCCAAGTGTGGAGAGGATTCCACAGCAGAACCCTACAATTAGAGACCCATAGGGCATCAGCATGAACTCTGCTGCTGTTCCCACGGCAACACCTCCAGCAAGCGTAGAGTTCTGGATGTGAACCTGAGAGGAAGAGTTGGAAAGTTCAGATAAAAAAGAAAAATTTAACGCAAAGAGATCAAGATTTGTGTGATGGCCTCACACAAAGCAAAGGGTCATAGTAAAATAATGTTTATTAAATAAATTAGGTGCTGTCAAAATGACCGTGTTCACACAGACAGTGATAATGGTGTTTCATTTGAACACATTATTGCATAAACAACATTAAAAACACAGATTTCGCATCACCTTTGCGAGAGAAGCTGACCTGTGCACGTAGATGCTTCATTGCAGTGGTGAACAGAATCCACCAAAAAACACTTTTATTTAATTATTTCTGAAGTTTCTATTTTTCAGGCTTTATAGTTAGTTACTGTTATCATCAGGTGCCCAGAAACCATTTTTTTTTCATGTGAGTAACAAACCTGGAGTGATGTGGGGAGGGATGAAAGTTTACCCCTTTGTGCTAAACTCAGTTTGTATCACATACAGATAATACACAGTCTCTTAGCTCTGCTAGGTTAGTTTAAAATAACTTGACATTAGGAACATGTTGCTTGTCACACTATATTTATCCTTTCAGGAGTACAGCCCATACACTTACTGGTAATTGTAAAGTACTCCATCAAAATGTGCCGCACTTTCGCCAACTGTGGTTTTTATTCTAGAGAAAGAAACTTTCACTTGATTTGACTACAGGAAAGAATAACATCTTTCACTGATACTTTGTAGATTTGCATCTATTTTATAGGAAGAAAAGCAAAAAACACAGTAGGGAATTTATATGAACTTTGTTGAATTTGCATGAATGGGGAAGTCATGCATCTTGCCTGCTGTGGTGATCATACCCATCAAATAGAATAGCTAAATGTGATCATGAGAGTTGTCCAGTTCTTTACCATGTCGAGTTTTCCATGCTTCTGGAAAAGGCTTGAAATGGCCACTGTAGTGAGTACAGTTGAAGCCAAGGCCAGGTAGGTGTTGATAACTGCTCTGTGCTGCCCGTCCCCGTGATTTGTGATAGCTGAATTGAAGCTGGGCCAGAACATCCAGAGAAAGAGGGTACCTATGCAGGGTGAGGACAATGGTGAAATGATGAAGAGCTGCACCAGTCAAAAGCATGCAAATGTGAAGCTGGAAAGTCAGGTTTACCAATCATAGCAAAGACGTCTGAATGGTAGACAGAGCCTTGCAAGTGTTCGCTGCTTTTTAGGTTTGGTCTATAGAGCATCCATGAAATGGTAAGACCATAATAACCTCCGAATGTGTGGATCACCATGGAGCCTCCAGCATCTCGGGCCTTCAGGGATAAAACATTTGCATGAGTTGCTAAAGAAATGGATTAATTATTTTAATTGTGTAAGAAGTAGTAAATATATACCAGATAAATTGTTATGACTTACATGGATTAGACTGAGGATAATATATTCCTCGACAGCAAACAGTGTAATTCCAAATAATGTCAAAACCATCAGCTGAACTGGGCTGACTTTACCCAACAATGCTCCGTATGCAATTAAGCAGCCGGCCACACAGAAATCAGCATTGATCAGGCTGTGAAAAGAAAAAAAAAGCCTAAATGTAAGTAAGTTAAGCATGGCAACAGGAGATTAGCACCATCTACTGTTAATGTGTAATGGTTAAATGAAAGCTGCTGGGAAATATTGAACCAGAAAACCACATTATTTGACAAGTAGGAGAGGTGTTGGTTGTTTTCCATCAGCATCATCATGCCTCAGCAGTTTGGGTTTCTGTTTGCCTTCCAACCACAAACACAAAGCTTTAAGGTAGGAAAAAGCATAATTACAATGTCTTTATTAAACTGGTTTCTCTACGTCAATTTTTTCCCTCCAACAATGCAGGTAGAAACACAATCCCACAGGATGCCCACGCATCCTGCGGGAATGTTCTCAAATCACAATGTTAGCTTTGTACCACCTTTAAAATAAAATCCTTTAAACTCATATTTAATATAACAGAATTACTTTTCAATCCCAATTGTAATCTTCCCATTAGCGAAGTGGTGAAACCAGCCCTGCATCAGCAGAGCCCACTGGAGACCAAACGCAGCGATGAGGAAGTTGAAGCCCACTCCACCGAAGCTGTAACGCTTCAGAAACGTCATCAGGAATCCAAACCCAACAAAGATCATCACATGCACATCTTGAAAACCTATGAAATAAAAAGACAGGACATGTGGTTTAGATGGAGCTGCAAAGCGGCACCAAGAGGAAATAATCTCCAAACACCTTCGTTAAACAATCAGAGATCAGAGTTTATTTATTCTATTATATGTTTAAAGTGATAGCAGGTAAACCTATCAGGAACAAATTATGTTAGCTTTTTTAACAAGCCTCTGTAATGCAGAGTAACATGAGCGTATGCTATACAAACGTACTGTATCATGTAAAAATGACTCAAGGGCATTGAAGCGTGTATTTGCATTTAGCCACTGATCATCAGTTATATGTTTTGGTAACACAGACTGTTATCACTGTGTTTTTACAGACAATTCATAAGGAAGTAAAAGCAGCTTTGACTGAGAAAAAGCTGAAACAGGAAAGCAAACATCAGGATGTCTTCACTTCCTGGTGGAAGACACAATCTTTCAGTATCTTTCATATCTTTAAATCTATATAAGCATTTGTTTGCTGATGGAAGGCTGTAGGTGCACAAAGTAAAAAAAAATGCAAGGAGACACAGTTAGTCACCCTCAGAGTCTTGGCGTCCTCGTACGAGGGCATCACATATTTGCTTGTCTGCACCAAATTACCTGATTCTGTGTACCTGGAACCTGTTGAACATTTAAACTGACATTTAATGGTGTCAAAAGAGCTGCTGTTTTTCACAAGTTGTATATATATTCATATTATGTTAAAATATGTTTATATTTTAACATAGTATGAATAAGATCAATACTAGTAAATGATAAAAATTGTATTTATTGACTGCTCCTAAACTCAAAAAGATTCCCAGAACGTTAATCTGCAAAGGAAAGTTATTGGACATAAATAACATTTTCAAAAACAAATTAACAAACCAGCTCCAATTTGTTGCTCAATAAAAAGCTAATTGTAGAAGCAATATCAAGCAGTTATGTTTGGTATTTCATTCTTTTAAAAAAAGTTAATAACCACGGACATGTGGATGCCATCATATACCAGCTTGTATTTCTTACAACGCTGAGGCTGCCTGACACATCTCAGGGCACAATATGTTCCCACTGCACACTGTAACATTATAATCTACGTTGTCACACTGGCAACAAAAGCATAGACGCAAGTTTTTTCTTTTATACAATTAACAAAAGCTCCAGATGCCACAGGCTAAACACTGATGACGGATGCTGCTTTATTTCATGGCTTCACATTCACATCTTTACACTAAACTATGTTAGACAATAATTAATCATCTGACATCAAACCCCATATCTGAGATGGTTTCATGATAATTTGACACTGATACTGTGGAGATCGCTGAGGTACAGTACATCACAATGCAACCACACCCTTATAAAATGCCCTCAATGCACACAAACCTTATGTATGAAGAAACAACATGATAAAAGTTAGACATGTTTCATCAACACAAAAAACTAAGAATAGAAGTGTTGTAGGGACTGAAGTGAGAAAACCCTCAGTGGAGTCAAACCCTCAGGGAAAATATGCTCTTGCAGGTGTTAGATCTTTATGAGCAGCATGTATTAATATGATACTCAGTGGAAGAATATCATCAACAATAATTAAAACACTGATAGGAAAAAACTAATTAAGTCTTAATGTCTTCTGTAGCAACACATAAATAAATATAACTTATTATTTTAATGCATTAAGGTAAAAAATTTCATTAGTAATAAAGAAACACAAAATTACTTACTTGGATATCTGTAGTAGAAGTCATTCTCAATGTTACTCAGATTTTTAGCTTTCGTGTGCTCTACCCAGTGTGGGTCCGATTCCTCATTATAACGGATAAAAAACCCGAACAAGATGATCATGGCTGTTTGCCAAATTATGCAAACAGCTGGAAGACTTAAACGGACATTAGTGTTTTTTTCACGGTCACACAAATTTCTGAAGCTTTGAACTGCACCCATTTCTGTGGCCTATTTGAAATAACTATGATTTTTCCAAAGGTGTCAGTCTCTTTATAGCCGAAACGTTTCGCTGAGCTCCTGCAAAGTGACAGACGATGAAGGCCTGACTGACTTCAATATCAAGTTCAAGTTAAAGAGAAAAGCCACTCCCACAGTCACTCCCTCCACACTTCATGTGAAATCTATCGGATGCTGTTCAATTTGTAGTTTAACTTATCAACAGTGACTGAACGGGCTTCAGAGGACTTATGAAACACACACATAAATCAAAAGTTTGGACACACCTAGCAATCCCATTTTGACAGGTAGGTGTGTCAAAATCTTTGAGTGGCACAGCTTACCTTTATAAAAAAAAACTAAATCAAAGTATTTATTTAGATTTAAAGATTACATTGCAAATACTTTTCTCCTTAGTGTACAAATAATGTGGTTAATTTCAGGGATGATTTATTTCTTTAATGCAAACATTGCATGCCAGCCAGTTATCTCTGTTCAACATCAGCAATCCAAATACAATCCAGCAAAAAGCTATCCTTTTGTTGTGCTGTCAGAGGGTGGAGACCTTCTCGTCTCCTTTGGAAAGCAGCTCCAGTTAAGTAGAACCTGTAAACACTGTGTACCCGTGTTGGACATTGTTATGTGATCTATACATTACACACAGTAAAAATCCACCTTCTTATTGGGACAAATAAGGTTCAATCAATTCACACTAATTCAAAACAAACAAAGCGGAGTTAGAGATCATGGAAACATGTGTGTTTCTGCCACATGAACTCATATCTTCAGGTAAGTGTTGGAATATGATGCCCCACTTAAACACTCAGACACACGTTTAGTGTGTGCCACATCTCTCAGCTGCTGCTCTACGTGTGAACTAGCTTTGGTGGAAAGCACGTTAAAAATAACCAGCTTAGTGTACAGATGGGTTCTGACTAAGAGAAGAGTAATTATTTCCTGTTTTACTCATTAAATCTGTTCATTAGTAGCTGATTCCTGTCTTATGTGTTATCAATGCCAAATGGGTCCATCATATGTCCAATGTCCATGCATAATTCTCGTTCAGTAAGGTTTATATTACTTCACTTGCTATTTATTGCTTGCTCTTGGTTGTGGTTTGAGATTTGATGTATGAACCAGACGGTGCTTTATGTGGTTGTTGGGTGGCGTCATTCTGTTTCAGAGATTACTGTGAAGATGATCTACAGTTGTTCTCGTATGGTTCAAAGTCAGGTTATGTGATTTTTTTTCACTTGAATTTGTTACCTATAAACAGTCAGCATAACACTTTCTCATCAGGGTAACATAATGTTCCTTTAAATGTATACACACAGGTAGGGAATCGTACCTGCATGTCCTGTTCTTAAATTTCAGGGAAGGTAAATGTACTGGAGTAAGCATAACCTCTCACAATGCGTCAGCTTCAGAGACGTCAACAATGTCTGATAAAATAAAGGCTCTGCTTTCCACAAACATAGAAGCCGAGTCGTTCGTGTTCATTTTGTTTGTATGAAACAAATACTGCTGAGCATGTCAACAACTGATCATATAGATAACCGTATTGTTGTGGGCTCTCTGAGGAGGAACCTTATTAAAAATGAGTGAGCAGACGTATTATGCTCAGTGATCTTACAGCTCAGCTTAATACTGCTACCGTGGTGATGTCACTCTGGCAGATGATGTGCTCTTCAGGGATGATGTGCAGCACTGATTCTCCTTGACTTGAACACACTGAACACAGCTCACTGTGCATTGTAGTAGAAAAGCATCCTAAATTGAAATATGGTTTGTAAACTTTCAAATTATTTTTTGATATTAGAAATAAAAACTATAGGCTATAAGTCAATGAATCAGAACTATGAACTCGAAGTCTTATTAATTTGACTCGTATTTAAATTTTTACACAATTACCACCATTTTATTGTGGGTGGAAAGTCAGAAAACATATTTTGGTGTTATTTTCACATTGTATGCGAGAGGCCTCAAATCACGCTACTTTATAATAACCTAATCTTACATTTCTTACATAGCTGACTTAATCAATGCTTCCATTTCTGGTGTCCTGAAATAAAGCTTTAAATAACCATTGAACTTGACTGACTTTATATAATCACAACACAGGATGTTATTATTTCAGATACATCTGTTTATGTTTATCTTAAAATTATCCATGCATCCATCCATCTTCTACCGCTTATTCACTGAACGGGGTCACGGGGGGGACAAGATGCTGTCAGCGGGCGAGAGGCTGGGTCCATCA
Organism: Pseudomugil gertrudae; assembly: GCA_037177535.1. NCBI lineage: Eukaryota > Metazoa > Chordata > Actinopteri > Atheriniformes > Pseudomugilidae > Pseudomugil > Pseudomugil gertrudae. The sequence continues at coordinate 22,689,325 of JBAMHV010000010.1, forward strand.
CAGGGCCAACACACACATAGACAAACAACCATGTACACACACACACACACACACACACTCCTATGGACAATTTAGAGTCTCCAATCAGCCTATGCCCAAGGTGCATGTCTTTGGACTGTGGGAGGAAGCCGGAGTACCCGGAGA
>JBAMHV010000010.1:22697063-22747704 GCA_037177535.1 Pseudomugil gertrudae
CCCCCCCCCCCCCCCCCCCCCCCCCCCCCCCCCCCCCCCCCCCCCTCCCCCCCCCCCCCCCCCCCCCCCCCCCACCCACGTGTGTGTGTGTGTGTTTTAAAAGGCATTGCTCTGTAGTTATCATTACACCGTCACTGACAATCCCACCATGTTTGTGGAAGTTGTGTGGCGTATTTGCGGGGGGTGTTGGGCAACGGCATTTAATAAAAATCACTGGAGCAAGTAGGGTTATTCAGCCGAGCTCTTAGCCAAGGAAACTAGTCAATAATAATAATAATAATAATAAAGTGTAGAACTGATTACATAGTTTCTCATCCGCAGACAGTGGTTATTGCCTTGCCGTGGTCAGCTGAGAGTAAATAAAGTGTTTTATAAAGGAATCATGCAGGACAAGCCCAAATAAACAAATGCACTTAAGAAAACAAGCCCAAAAACCAACGAAGGGCGATGTATGAAGTGATTGTACAGAAGATCAAGTACAAGTCGCTTTTAACAAGCAGGTTTGGCAACACTAGTCAGTAAAGAATTAAACTGAACTAATTACTTCATTTCAAGTAAAAAAAAACTCACCTTTCCTTATTTTGTCAAAATAAGATCTCTGAACCGACAGCAGAATAAATAGATTTTAAATAGACAATTAACTTAAACGCAAAGTTGTGTTCGTATACCCTGGTTTCCGGTCATACCTCCATTAGCTAAACAAGCTAACTTCCGTGTTCTTCTTCTATGGTGTTTATTTTTGCTTTTCCGGTTTACCTTTTAGAAAAATAAAACATTTTATTAGAATACCTAAATGTTATTTATCTTGACATATTAACGATTACAATAAAGTGTCATATGTCTTTAATTAAAAAGATTATCTACTTTTAAAGTGGGTATTAACATGTTAAAAAACAAAATTTGTTTAAAAAATCATTGAGAAAACGATATTATTATTATTATTATGAAAATGAAAAATACTTTATTGATCCCAGAGGTAAATTCAAATATAGCAATAATAATAAAGATCATATAAACTTATAAAAAATATCTGCAATATATTTTACTAATATAGTCTTTGTAAATGTTATATTCTATTCAATATAGAATATATAATTTTTAATTACTGAGTTTTGAGGCTCCTACAGACTGAGTTAACGCTGAAAGAATGAACAGCTGGCCAATCCACTCCATGCTTATTTTAGTCACAGCTCTTGGAGATAAAGCAGGCAGTGACTGGTAGATCTATAAATGTCTGCTGAAGAGTTTGGGACGCTCCCTACCCAATGTTTCTTAGTTGACTCTCCCAGAGAGCTGGATTTTGAATTTCAACACAAAACCCAAATTCATCTGGCACAAACACTTGAAGCGAGCAAAGACAAAGTGAGTGTTTGGTTCATTTTCAAGCAAGGGTGTCTTAAAAGGGATTCTCATTTAATACAGAATTAATTTGAGTAACTAAATAATTATTTCTATTTAAGTGATTTTTCCTTTTAAAAGTCAAATGTTTAAAGAAAGCTTTAGAAGTGAGATAATAATGTTTATGTATGTAGCAGCAGATGGTCATCTACTTTACTGCAACTCAAGTTATTTTTAAAACCATCGACTGTTTCTGTTTGTAACACATCACTCCAACCTAGTTAACTTACAAACTGGGTTATGGTTTTTCAAAACACAGTTGTAATCGATGAGTGTGAAGCTAATTTAACGTGGCTTTCCAATAAAGGTTAGCTACTTTTTTCATTTTAGTCAAGTACTTTTTTTTAATAAGTGAGAGGCAAACATAATGATTATAAAGTTTTTACTTGTCTTTAAACGTCTGTTGCAGATGGAAGATAAAGCAAAAGAAGAATCTCAGAACCCAAATATAAATATGACACAGGCTTCTGATGCAGGGGTCACAGGACAGGCTCCGTCATCCCTCATGCATTTTGTCCAAGGTATGCAGTGCGTTCATGCTGTTAATATTTGGCCTTAATACCTTCTTAAATTTATTTACTGTATTTATAATGATTTTAAAATAGCAATCCAAAGTTTAAGTGTGTGATAGCACAACAGACTTATGACCTGTGTGCTTGGATGTTATAATTTTGCAAAAATCTTCTTTATTATTAATAGAAGCTGATTCAAACTGCAGTCTTACATTGTTTTCTGATACTATCAGAACGTTTTCTGCAGTATTTTTTTGTCTCTTTTTGGCTAATTTGGGATTATTTATTAGAATAATGCATAATATAATAAATTAATAGTAGAGGAGTGCATCTGTGCATGATGTAGCTCACCATTTTCACAAAAGGGAGCTCAGTCTACCACAAAAATTTAATGGGTTTGTCCTTTGCTCATGCTCAACCTAACGTTTTATGACATTAGACTTTACATACAAACAGCACAAGATGAGAGCCAACCCTGCCTCCAAAATAGGTTCGATTCAATTAACAAATTAGTATATCATATCTATGTGCATAGCATCTTTCCACAGCTGTCACCATCTTGTTGCATTTTTTATTAATGCTCATCTCTCCCCACTCCACAGGGAATCAAGCAAATGTCCCATCAAACCAGTCTGCCTCTGCTACTGATAAAGAAAATGCTGTTAAGCCAAAACTTCAGATAACTTTTAACACATTCACAGTTAAGAATGGTGAAGATCTGAAAGTAGAAATCCCAGTGGTTGGACACCCAGCACCACAGATTCAATGGAAAAAAGATGGTCAAGCAGTTAAAGAGACATCAAGGCTAGAGATTATAACTAAAGCATCATTAACTGTCTTTCATATCAGACATGCTGCCAGGGAGCATTCTGGTCCATACTCTATCACAGCTAGCAACAATGCTGGAAACTTCACAGGAGAAGTCACTGTTGTTGTTCTCGAGAAACCAGATCCGCCTACAGGACCTGTGAAGATCGATGAGATCAGTTCTGACTATGTTGTCATGTCTTGGGGGCCACCTGAGTACACAGGAGGGTGTCAGCTGGACAACTATGTAGTGGAGAAACGAGAAACTACAAGTACCGAGTGGCAGACTGTGTCAGCGACAACAGTAAGAACCACAATCAAAGCTACCAAGCTGAAGACAGGGAGTGAATACCAATTCAGAGTGTTTGCAGAGAATAGGTATGGAAAAAGTGCTGCAATCACATCTCCGGTTGTAATGGCACAATATCCATTTAGTGTTCCTGCTGCTCCCGGCACCCCCTATGCATCTACTGTGACAAAGTACAGCATGGTGGTTGAGTGGGAGCCTCCAGTCAGAGATGGAGGCAGCCCTATTGTCGGCTATCACCTTGAACGGAAGGAAAAAAACAGCATTTTATGGACCAAGCTGAACAAGTTTGTAATGCCTGATGCTCGCTTCAAAACGAGTGGGCTGGAAGAAGGGATTGAGTATGAGTTCAGAGTGTTTGCTGAGAATATAGCTGGACTCAGCCCATGTAGCAAGACATCTGACTGTTATGTGGCAAGAGACCCCTGCGATCCTCCTGGTAAACCTGAAGCTGTTGTTGTAACCAGAGAGAACATCACCCTTCAGTGGGAAAAACCCAAGAATGATGGTGGAAGCAGTATTACAGGGTACGTTGTTGAAAAGAAGGAGCTCCCAGACGGCAGATGGATGAAGGCAAACTTCACCAACATTATTGAGAATCTGTTTACTATCACAGGTCTGACAGGAGGTCAAAGTTATGAGTTTAGGGTTACGGCTAAGAATGGGGCTGGTGTTTGGAGTACACCCTCAGAAAGCATAGTTATTCTTGCTCAGGACCTTATCGAAGCACCTTCAGCTGTCATTGATCCTAAGTTCAAGAGCACTATTGTCGTTCAGGCAGGGGAGACTTTTTTTATTGATGCTGACTACTTTGGGAAGCCTCTTCCAGAAGTAACATGGCTGAAAGATGGAAGAGAGATTGACAAAGTCACTCCTAGAATGGAGACAAAAAACTCCCTCACACATACTACTCTCACTGTCCGGGACTGCACACGGGTAGATGGGGGGCATTTTGTTTTGAGCCTCAGTAATAGTGGTGGAACTACATCTGTTCCCGTTAATGTGAAGGTTTTAGATAGACCAGGTCCCCCAGATGGACCACTGAAAGTAAAAGTTGTGAGTGCAGAGAAGAGCAATCTTTACTGGAACCCCCCTATAAATGATGGTGGTGCCAGCGTCACTCACTATATCATTGAGAAAAGGGAGACCAGCCGTGTCACTTGGACAGTTGTAGAGCCTCATGTTGAAACTGTAAGTTATAAAGTGACTAAACTGGTGCCTGGCAAAGAATACATCTTCAGAATAGCGGCTGTGAACAAGTATGGTGTTGGTGAATTTCTGGAGTCGGAGCCTTTCGTTGCACAAAATCCTTTCACAACACCTAGTGCCCCATCTACACCCACAGCTAGTGCTGTGACTGGTGATTCTGTAGTGCTGGCATGGGAAAGGCCTGAGAGTGATGGAGGATCTGAGATTGACGGCTATATTCTGGAGAAACGTGACAAAGAGGGCATCCGATGGACAAAATGCAACAAGAGACGGTTGAATGACTTGCGTTTCCGATGTACAGGACTAACAGAGGGACATTATTATCAGTTTAGAGTTCTTGCAGAAAATGCAGCTGGTGCTGGTGCACCCAGTGAACCCAGCGAGTATGTAAAAATGTGTGAAGCAACTTACCCTCCTGGTCCACCCACCAACCCCAAAGTGGCAGATTATTCCAACAGTACCGTGTCTCTGACCTGGTCAAAGCCCATTTATGATGGAGGAGCTGCCATCAGCGGATTTGTGGTTGAGATGAAAGAAGCAGCGGAAGATGAGTGGATTACATGCACATCAAGCACAGGTGTAGAGGACACAAACTACACTGTTAAAAGACTGAGAGAAAATGCAGAGTACAATTTTCGCATACGTGCAGTGAATGCAGCTGGTGTTGGGGAGCATGTGGATCTACCTGCGTCTGTGATAGTGGCTGAGAAAGTGGAGCCACCTGAGATTGAACTGGACTCTACCTTAAGGAAAATAGTCAGTGTTCGAGCGTGTTCCACCCTGCGTCTCTCTGTTTCCATCAGAGGAAAGCCACAACCAGAGGTCAGATGGTCAAAGGAAGGTGGCATCATAAGTGAGCGTGCTCAAATCGAAGTAACAAGCTCCTACACTGTATTACTGATAGAGAACTTCAACAGAAATGATAGTGGGAAGTATGTGGTGATGGCTGAGAACTACAGTGGTTCCAAATCGGCATTCATTAATGTTAGAGTATTGGACTCTCCCAGTGCACCAACAAATTTAGAAGTAAAAGATATCAAGAGAGACTCTGTGTCTATCTCTTGGGAGCCACCTCTTATTGATGGAGGAGCAAAAATTTCACACTACATTGTAGAAAAGCGAGAAGAAGCAAGGAAAGCCTTCACAAGCGTCTGCAGCAACTGTGTAAGGAATTCATATAAGATTGACAATCTACAGGAGGGATGTTTTTATTATTTACGTGTCCTGGCTGTAAATGAGTTTGGCACTGGATCACCAGCAGAGACTCCCGAGCCTGTTAAGATGTCTGAGGCTCCTTTGCCTCCTGGAAAAATTACAGTCAGTGATGTCTCTTCCAGTAATGTGAAACTCTCTTGGGAGAAACCTGATCATGATGGAGGGAGCAAAATCACTTGTTATATTGTAGAAATGCAAGCCAAGGGTGACGATACTTGGACAAAATATTCAGAGAGTAAAACATTAGATGTAATCATTAATGGGTTAACAAAAGGAAATGAGTATTTCTTTAGAGTAACTGCTGTGAATGAAAAGGGAAACAGTGAACCCAAATCCCTGCTGGCACCTGTTATTGTAAGAGATACTAGTGCCGAACCTGTCATTTGTCTTCTGTCCAACACATTTGGTGTAAAGGCAGGAAATGATTTGAAGATTGATGTCCCATTCAGGGGTGTACCACCACCAACAGTAGTCTGGAAAAAGGAAGGAAACATACTAAAAGAGACCAGCAGGGTAAATGTGCACACATCTGATTCCACATCTCAGATCATTATTAAAGATGCAACCAGGGTAGATGTTGGTACATATGAGGTCACCTTGTACAACTCTGTTGGAACTGCATCAGCGGACATTTTTGTGAGTGTTTTTGAAAGACCTGGACCACCAAGTGACCTCATTGTGGATGATGTGAGCGCTGACTTTGTGTCTCTGTCATGGCAGCCTCCACTTTACTCAGGTGGATGTCAAATCACTAATTATGTTGTTGAGAAGAGAGACACAGGGAGTACGATATGGCAAACTGTGTCCGCCACTGTTGCAAGATCATCAATCAAAATTTCCCGCCTGACACAGGGCACTGAATATCAGTTTCGTGTTGCAGCGGAGAATCGCTATGGAAAGAGCCAGTTTCTTGAAACAGAATCAGTTGTTGCCCAGTATCCTTTCAAACCTCCTGGTCCACCAACCAACCTCCGTGTTGTGCAGGCCTCAAAATCTGCAATGGTCATTGCTTGGTGCAAACCAGACACTGATGGCGGCAGCCCTATTATCGGTTATCATATTGAAAGCAAAGATCAAAGCAGTATTTTATGGACAAAGCTTAACAGAAGCCCACTGACAGAGAGCCAATACAAGGTGACGAACGTGGACGAGGGTTTGATTTATGAATTCAGAGTCTGTGCTGAGAATATGGCAGGTGTTGGACCCTGCACAAAGCCCTCTGAACTCGTGGCAGCAAGAGACCAGTGTGATCCCCCTTCCAACCTCACAGTCACAAACATAACCAACACCTCAGTTTCACTTTCATGGGACAAACCAGAATATGATGGTGGAGCTAAAATAACTGGTTACATTGTTGAGCGTAAAGAACTGCCAGAGAGTTGCTGGCTTAAATGCAACTTCACAAACTTACTGGACACCTTTTTGGAAGTGACTGGCCTCACAGAGGGTGAACAGTATGACTTCCGTGTTACTGCAAAGAATGCCGCTGAGCTCTTCAGTGCACCCTCTGACACAACTGGACCCGTTACAGTGCAGCATGATGTGGAGCCACCCAAAATTATCTTGCATGACAGATTTAGACAGGTGGTGGTCGTCAAAGCAGGGGACTCGCTAAGAATAGACGCTGACATCTCTGGCCGCCCTTACCCAACTGCTTTTTGGCTGAAAAATGGGAGAAATATTGGCACAAAGGGAAGGGTTGAAATAACAGCAACAAAAGCACACACCTCTCTCCTTATTAGAGAAAGTGTTCGTAAAGACTCTGGACAATATACTCTAACCCTGCAGAACACAGGTGGTACCACATCAAAAGTTGTTACCTGCAAGGTGCTGGACAGGCCAGGGCCACCTGCTGGACCCCTGGAAGTATCTGGACTCTCAGCAGAAAAATGCACCCTGACTTGGGGACCTCCTAATGAGACTGGTGGCGCTGAGATCATGCACTACATTGTTGAAAAGTGTGAAACCAGCCGCGTTGCATGGACCCTTGTGTATGGTGACATGTTGGCAACTACATGTAAGATAACCAAGCTGCTCAAAGGAAATGAGTACCTGTTTAGGGTGAGGGCAGTGAACAAATATGGGGAGGGTGAGACGCTGGAGAGTGAGCCAATCAAGGCCATGGATCCCTACACTGTTCCATCTTCTCCAACAGATGTTGAGGTCACTAGCGCTACCAGTGAGGCTATGACTATCTGCTGGAAGAGACCTGCCTCTGATGGTGGTAGCCGCATCAGTGGTTATATTGTTGAGAAAAGAGACAAACAAGGAGTTCGCTGGGTCAGGGTCAATAAAAAACCAGTCTATGACTTACGAGTCAAAGCTTCGGGGCTGCATGATGGATTTGAGTATGAATTCAGAGTCTTTGCTGAAAATGCTGCTGGTTTAAGTGAACCCAGTCTACCCTCTCTTCTCACTCTGGCAGAGGATCCAAAGTTTCTACCTTCCCCTCCAACAAAGCCAACTATAACAGATTCTTCCAGGTCCTCCATCACTCTCACATGGAACAAGCCTCTTTTTGATGGTGGAGCCCCAGTTACAGGGTACAAAGTTGAGTTCAGAAAATCCACAGAGGCAGACTGGGCTGTTGGCGTCCACAGCACAGATAAAACAGAGTTCACAGTAACTGGACTCACAACAGGAGCCGAATATATCTTTATCGTCAGATCAATTAATAAGATTGGTATGAGTGAGCCCAGCCCTGAAACAGATCCAGAAATTGCCACAGAAAGACAGGAAGAACCCAGGTTTGACATTAGTCCTGAGATGAGGAAAACCCTGACTGTTAAAGATGGCAGCTCCTTCACTTTGACTGTTCCTTTCACAGGCAAGCCTGCTCCTAGTGTTTCATGGGAAAAAGCAGATGTAGATCTGAGAGTCAGAGGACTTATCCATACCAGCTGTTCTGTCACCTCCATCACAGTAGAACAGGCAACGCGAGATGATTCTGGAAAATACACTGTAAAACTGCAAAATATTACTGGATCTGCATCATTAACTCTGAATGTGAAAGTTTTAGATTCACCTGGTCCACCGACCCATATAACAGTCAAAGATGTTACCAAGAACTCTGCCACTGTCACCTGGGACATCCCTGAGAATGAGGGAGGGGTCCCTGTGAAGAACTACCTCGTAGACATACGAGACATTAACAGACAAGGTTGGAAAAGACTCACAGACAAATGCAGCAGATTGTCCTATAAGGTATCTGACCTGGAGGAAGGAGGAATCTACTTCTTCAGAATCACCGGTGAAAATGAATATGGCATTGGGGTTCCAGCTGAGACCAAAGAGGGAACAAAAATGACAGGTATTAAATAAAAACATGACTCTTTTTATTTCAGTAAAATGAAAAAAAGTTTCTCTAAGTTGAATTCTGTCCTTTTTTTTCTATTCCAGATACAACAGAGTGGGAGACAAACCCAGGAGCGTAGTTAGCTCACAATCATGTGACAAGATTCCCATTGATTTGTGATCTGAATTTTATTTACTCTTTTGTTGTTGTTGATTTGATCACATTTATATTTGTGGCTTGAGTTCACCTAAAAATGTGTTTTTTCCGTAGTGTTTTTATACACTTGAAAATTAAGTAAGAGCTCATTTTGTCAAGCTTTTGAGGAACCTTTTAAAGTACTGGTTTTAGTTTGTTAATGCTGGAAATAAAATGCATCAATGTTGCTGTGAAAGTAAAATAAAACAATTGAATTTAAATAAATTGAAAAATACTTTATTAATCCCAAATGGAAATTCAAAATGGTACTAGGTTTATATATATATATATAGTTATTTATGCATTTATTTGTTTACATTTTATATATTACTGCTATATATTGATTGAACCTACTAAAAAAAACGAGACACGTGTTGCCGCTGTTTAAGCAGCAACACATCAGTTAACTCCACTAAATCTCACTCCAAGATCTTTTGAAAAGTTAGCAGCCCAGACAGACAGATGAAGGATTTACTAGTCGAAGTTAATTTATTACACTGAAAGGACACAAAAGAGGGAAAGCCTAATTAGCTCATAGCTCTGTTAGCATCTGTTAGCACCTGTTGGTTTCTACTGAAGTGCATCACTATGGAAACAGTTACGTAGTTCCACCAAGGAGGAACTCAGCGAGCCTGGCAAAAACCGGAAGTAAGCAAAGCAAAACATTTGAGCTGTGTTCCACTTCGGCGAGTGATTATTTACTGAAAAAAAAAACAGAAGGGCAATTTTAAGACGAGAAGTTCAAGATGGGAACTACGGCAAGTCATCTTGGGAAGGATTTACTGTCAGAGTACCAAGTAAGCGTTTGCAGTATGTACAAGATGTACTCTTACGGATATAAAGGGACGACAAATGTGTAAAACAGATCATATACGTAAACACAGAATAAACGATGAGCTGTAAAGATTTGTGTGATCTGAAGAATAGCATTAGTTTACTTTTTATATGGTATTTTTCCAAACTAAACATAACATTGTTTACAACTTGCTTACACCACCTATCATTAGTTAGCTATGACAATGCTAACAAAAGAGGAAGGGCCAATTTAAGGATAAATTGGTGATTGGTATTTGTCTAATAACACCTACATCTACCTTTAAGGAGCTGACCTTCCTGACAAAACAAGAAATTCTTCTGTAAGTAACAATATATATGTGCAATTTTAGTCTGTAATCTGTAACTGTATTATCAGTCAACTTGTTGCTGTTGTGTTTTTAAGGGCTCACAAGAGATTCACTGAACTGCTCCCTAAAGGAGACAAAGATCTCGGTACCAGAGTGCCAATGGACACGATTCTGACTCTTCCCGAGCTTAAGGTAGCAATATTCTTTACTCGTCTTCTGGAGGAAGTGGCTGATAAATGAATTATTAACTGTTCTGACCTGTGTACTTCCCGTCTTAGTCCAACCCTTTCGGGAGGAGAATCTGCTCTGTATTCTCAACATCTGGAGATGGACGCCTCACCTTTGAAGACTTTTTGGATCTCCTGAGTGCCTTCAGTGATTCAGCTACTCTGGAAATCAAATCCCACTATGCATTCCGTATATTTGGTAAATACAACAAAACATTAGCTCTTCAGTGTAATCTGTTCACCACCTGCTTAATGGCTACATTGATATTTCCAGATTTTGATGATGATGGAACTCTTAATCGCGATGATCTGGGAAAGCTGGTAAACTGCTTGACTGGCGATTCAGATGAAGCAAAACTAACCCACCAGGAAATGCAACAGCTTATCAGCAATGTGAGTTCACTGTGGCTTCTATTATTTCCAGGAGTGAACAGGTTGTAATGTGTGGCTGCAGTGGGATACCCTGATGGTGGGCATAACCATGGTTTCCCTTGATCTTAGATTCTGGAAGAGTCAGACATTGATAAGGATGGGACTGTGAACCTCTCTGAGTTTCAGCATGTCATTTCAAGATCACCAGATTTTGTCAGGTGATTATAAAGCCAACTGTTTTTATCATCAACGTGTATTTTTACCAAGCATTTTGCTCACTCTTATGGCTTCTATGAATTTCTCCACAGTTCTTTCAAGATTGTCCTGTGAACACTTCTGGAAATTCATCTCCCTAAACTTCTTATATTTGATTTCAAGTGAGAACAATTTTAGATACTTGCCTTAAATTATATTTCCTGTGAATTTTACCGTTTTATCCATCATCTATAACTACTTTTGTATTATCTGTAAAATAATTAAATGTGTACAAATTCTTCAAGTATGTTTATTTTACAACAAAACATGAACAAATAACATATTTAATCAAAACGTAAAAGTACTTTTTTCTTCCTGGTACCAAAGTTCATTTAATGTTCATCTAGGGGCTTTGGTGGTTTGTTGATGTTTACCTCCTTTTTGACAACAGCAGTAAAAGTATTCCACGGCCCGCACACTACATCAACAACACGCATTTGTCCAGTTTTGAAAAATTCAACACACTGAGGCTCATCTGAACTCTGAAATGTTTGATGTCCAAGTTGGCCGTAGTCTCCTGAAAAGATGATACAAAGAAAGACGCTCAGAAAAAGTCAACCTCTACTAATAATATGCTGCCATATTTCATTTTAATATGATATTATAGTCTCAATGAGTATTTTTTAATACCATTAGACCAAACTTACCCCATCCCCATGTGTAGAGGTCACCATTGGCTAAAATTAATAAAAATATTGATATATTTATTACTATTATTATAGTGTGGACCCCCGTAGAAACAAAGCCAATAATAATATTTGAATAAAATAAAGTAGATGGAGAGATTTCTTACTTGTTACTGCAGCTGTGTGTCGAGAGCCACAACTGACTGTCCGGAGTTCACATGATGGAGTGACATCTAATAAAGCTGGGAATGCCTGGATTGAAATGAACACATCTTCGTGTTTCTCCGCAGCACCAGATGTGTCAGCATCTTGGCAAAATCCTCCTGTTCAACACAGTGAGTGAAACAAAGTAGAAGACATCACTACGGTGGCTTCAAAATGGCCAACATAAAGACAATGAGATTTAGCTGTAAATACTGGGGATGGAGTAATGTGCTGGGCCCTGTGGTGAACTGCTGAACTGTTCAGGGTGTATCCGGCTTCTCGCCTGCTAACTGCTTGGATGGACTACAGCTGCCCTGTGACCCTGATATGAGCTTAGTGGTATAGAAGATGGATGATAATTGGGTAATGAACTGGTGCCCCCCACCCCCTTTTTTTAGCAGATTTTGGCAGTCATTCCTAGATCCTATATTAGGGAGATCCCTTACATTCAACAAAAACAAACCTTTTTGCTGGCCAGGATTCTGTAGCGAGGCTTTCCTCAGACCTTGTGATGGAAGTCCGAGCTGACCGCTCTCATTCCAGCCCCACACATACAAGTCCCCCCCATCTGAGAAGAAAAGTAATTGCATGGTACGTCTGATCCCCTCGGGTTTTTAATGCACAGGAACCATCTCCTTATCTTTATTCAACACTTACCACTAATACAGACAGAGTGCCAGCTCCCTGCAGCTCCAGACTTCATAGGCATGCCCCAGAGGGCCTCCACTGTCCTTGGTTCCTCTCCAGAGAGGAGCTCTCCATGCCCTAACTGACCATGACTATCAAATGAGCACATATACACAAAAAATACATGCAAACGTCAGCGTGTTATTTCTTAGGTTTCCATTACATACAGTTAGGATGTACTACCTGCCCTGTCCCCAGGTGTAAACGGCTCCGGTGACAGTGAGGAGGATGGCATGTTCTCCACCCAAAGCTAGGCTCTTGACTTGAAGGTGTGGTGATAAACAGTGAAAGAAGGGAGGTTTTGTGGCTATATAACCACCTGGGACTAGTGGCAATTTTAAAACTGCAGCCACTAAAAGAAATATTTAGAGAGAAAAAACTATTAATAAATGTGCTGTGAACATATTTCTAGTTTATGTAAACTGTTTAATATTTTAATGGGATTTTCATACTAGAGCTCTCCGACTGGGTCATTATCTTCATGCTCCATGATGGAGTCTTGTCCATCTTCTGTAGATCCCAGGATTCAACCCTGTCCAGGAAAACCAGTGTAAGATGCGATTCACTGATGGATGCATCTTTACATGCTCGACTCTCAGCCATACAAGCGCTGCAGGACTCATTGGATCCTGAAGCTTCAAAACCTGCCAGACACACACAGCTGCTGCTGTTTTCCCCTAACAGACAAAACACAACACGTGTTTGGGGATAAATTAAGTTTAAGACATTATGATTATTTAGGGATATTGTTCAGGGAACATGTTTTCTCCCGAGTGACTTACCATGAAAATGCAAAGATGCTCTTCGACTCCAACTTGCCCTGACTTGGTTTATGTTCGAGCAGCAGGAGCCATTCCTGTCCTCGCGACACTTCAGCTCTGTCGGCGCACTCACTTTGACTTCCTTCACATAGTCGCATATTTCGTTTTTATTCTTTTTATCATGACAACATATCTGCTCAAAAGCGTTGAAACCAAATCCAAACCAATGCATTTTGCTTTATTTTCCTCTCCCTGTCGCGTCTAAGCAGAGCAAAGCAGGTTTCCGCAAAAATGCACGCTCGCGAACACACTAGCACGTACTACGCATGCGCTGTTTAGCCGTATGATTTCCAGATAACCAGACATAACTGGGACAATAAAATCCAGTAAAGAAGTTTATTTTTCTGTCCATGTGTTCAGTCTGTGTGATAAAACAGCAAACAATAAAACTCACTGTGAATGTAGTGAAATGTCAATAATGGAGATAAACATTTAAATCAAAAGACCATGTTATTTTCAAATGCTGCTAAGGCCAAACCATAAACATAGGAAAACTGTATAAAATTGCTATAACATGTAAAAAATTATTTAAAATAAAATAAATGCAATAAATGAATAGCCTTTTTGTGGAAAGAAACTGATTTTTTTTTCCTAAAGGGAATGTACTTTTGGAAAATGTGAAAATTCATGCAAATATAGGGACAAAAGTCACAGCTGAAAAAAATAAACACTGATAAAACATAATATAACGAATGTCTGCCTCATCAGAGGTTTAATCAGTCAGGAGTATCCTGTAGTGTCTGAAACCCAAATATTAACAAGTTCTTTGTGCCCTTCAGATTTGGGTGGAGATTCTGAATGGACTTGCAGCCAATGTTACACAATCAGATTCATATCATATATAAAGTATTGGAATGCTGCAGTTGTGGTCATATGCTGGGTTACAAGAATGTTAAAGAAGTCAGAATGTGTGGAAGTAGCATCTACATAAGGGCAAGGATGCATGTCCACCAGCAAAACATTTTAACAAAGAGAGATGTTTTACTTTTTTCTCTGAGTGGGTGTAATTTATGGCTGATCTGTGTTGTATTTAAACTTTTATCTTAGTTACATTTCTTATTGCTTTTAAACATTTTAAAGACATGTGAGCATTTCTATTAAATATTTAAGGACTCATACATAAAATATTTCTCAGAGCACTTGAGACTACTAGGATGCATGTGCACACAGTACAGGTGTGTTTTTTCAGGGCTCGGTTCCGCTGCTCTTTTCCTTCTCCTCTCGGCTTCTGATGATGCCGTACTCCACTGCTTGATCCAGACAGTTCTGAGCAACCTTGGAAATCGGACCTGGAGTGCCCTCTCCTCCCTTTGCAAGGACAGAAAGAATCTCCAGAGCTTCACTCTCTATGAGCGTCTCAGCCAGACTTTTCTCAGCCTGCATCATGTTCTGAACTATGACCACGCCACGATGACGTAGCTCAGATATTTCACTGAGCAGCAGAGCTTGCATGATCTCTAGCCAGTGTGTTGTCTGAAAAGATAGGGCAACCACCTTTGTGAGCTTAAACATAGTAAAAAATAGCAGCAATATGTGAGAATGTTGCTGGATTGGCATTCTTACTGTTCCAGGAATGCGTGCACAGAGCTCAGGCTGTTCAGCCGTAAGCATGGCCAGAGTTCCTGCAGCAGCTTTTCGAAGCCTTTCGTCCTCTTCTCCGCTATAAAGCACAAGCAGCTTCAGCCGATCATTCCCTGTGGCCAAGTACAGCTTCTGCACCTGAGGAAACCACATCACCGTGAGATCCAGTTTTCACCAAATATACACACACTACTTATACTACATATTAAGTCTTACTTCTGAACTTAAAACCAGATTGCACATGCACTCTGTGGCAGAGGCTCGGACCAGGTCGTGTTCCTCAAACATGTAGCCTTCAACTTTTGGTACAGCTTTTTCCTTTATGATCTTTTGTCTGTGGCAGAAAACACTGATCAGCATCAAAGCTTTAAAGACTATCTTGTGGCTATAAACTTTGCACTCTGTCCATTCACAAGCTGCCTGATGTGTACATGTATGTACAGGGAGAGGCTTCCCTCTAGTGGCCAACCTGAGTCTTTCGCTGATGCCAGCCAGGTTTGTAAGAGCCATTAGTGCTTCAAAGTTCTGCAATAATGAGCACTCAAGACTCAAAAGGTGCACAAGTGGCCGCACCACCTCATAGATCTGCCAAAAGAAGCCACAATAAGACAAGGCTGCATTAAGTATGAGAGGGCATTTAACTGGAGTATCCTGCATTACTGTCCACATTTTTACCCTCTCTCCTGGAAAGGCAATCTCTGGGTTAGATGTGATCGATATCCTTGCCAGAGCTTGAGCAGCTTTAACTTTTCCTACATCTGTGTTGTCAGTTGCAAGTGGGATCAGAGCCTGTAAAGAGCAGGAAACACAAATCAGTAACTCTTAGATCAATGTGCAGACTTTGTTACGCAATATTCATCAGTGTTTTACCTTTCCTCCACCTTGTGCCACTACTGTGCCTCTGTCTTCCTGCCGTTCCACCAAAGCCAAAAACACCCTGCAGCGACAAAATTATAACCCACAAATTCTACAGACAGGACAGAGAAAAACAAAAAAAAGTTCCCTCTTACCTTGCAATACATTCTTTACAAGCCTCAGTGAGGGCTGGACTCTCCTGTTTGACCATACACACCAATGCAGACACCACACCAGCTTCTAGCAACTTCACCAATCTTTTTACCACATAAGAAGGTGCATCCTAAAATAAAAAGTTGAAATCCAGAAAAATAGCCATTCTTTGAGGTAGGAAAACATTGATCTGATGAGCAAAAAATACAAAGGAGCATTTTAAAACTGCACCTTAGGATGCTCTTCAGGCACATGCTGCTTTGCATACTTAGCCAACTCCACCATTTGAGGGTCTGGTTTCTCCACATCGTAGCTGTTTGTGCAGTTTACTAATGTAGACCCCACAGCAAAGAGCACGGTTTTATCTTCAGACTGCACAAACGCAGGAAAAACAACCATATTCATCCCAGAAAAAACAAAAATAGCACATAAATACTCATAAATACAATAATCAGTTCAACCTTTGCTAGTTCAAACATTGCAGTCAGAGCATTCTTGTCTTCCACCAAGTCTTCCTTCACATCAGCATCAAAGGTGAGGTAGGCGAGACCTTCCACAGACCAGCGGCGGGAAGTCGGGGGGAGAGACTCATTACACAGCCACCTAACACAACAAGAAATAAAGCTTGTCTATTATTTCAATCCATGGTTGGTAGGACAACACTTAGGATGAGGAGTAACAACATCTCACTTAACTGACTCCAAGTTCAACATACAGTAAAAGCAAACATACTTCCTGCACTGCTTGGCAAGCTTAAGCGTGGATCCCTCTGCAAACTGCTTCATGCTGAAATCTGTCCCTCCTGCTGATCCAAGCTTGCACAAACCCTGCATAATAAAAACACACATCAAATAGTTGGTTCCACTTTTATCAACAAATGTTATTTCCCTCGAATATTGTCTGTACTTACCACGAGGGCTCTCACACGTATCCTGTCATTCTCGCTCTTCTTATAGAGGTCCTTCAGAAGGGCCACGCCATTCGCTGTGATGAAGGAGGCTCTCTTGGCTTTGCCGGCTGCGTGGATAAGAGCCTCCACTGCAACCTGTTGGTGAGTTACATCTTCGGAGGCACAGAGAGAAATCACAGCATCCATCATTCCTGACATCTCCAGGGCTCTGTTGCCTACGTCGCTCGGCCCTTGGAGGAGCACAGACACTGTCTGTATGGCGCGCAGCTTGGCATCCAGGCCAGAGTGGCTAAAGTGTTGCCTACAGAGAAAACATCAAACTAAATTATTCATAGTGTCAACAGTTTAAAATTATTTTTATTTTAACTTACAGTAGTAGAGAAGAAATAAATCAACCGTAAACTCACTGAACATATTCTTCGCATAGTTTGTGGAAGTTCTCCCGCTCTTTGTCACTTTTCAGATCATCATAGAGTTTGGTAAGCAGCACAGAGCAGCTCATGTGACTGTTGTCTGTAAGAGGGAGTCCCTCTGAGAGCTCAGGAACAGTACCAGCCACCTGCAGGATTTTCTTTAGTCCTGCAGAACAATATGGTTTTTATAATTATGGATGAAATGCAGCCAGACAACCAATGACATGTCTTTAGAACTACCTTTAAGACAAAAAAAACTCCTTCCAATGTATGTATGTCAAAGAGGTTGTTTCACTTCCATTAGTGCATTACAAAAAGATGGATATTTGACTGTATGCAGGTGTGTTTCATACCCTGGTCTACCACCCATAATGTGAGGGAGTTGTCTGGGTTTTTCATGGACTTGCGGGGTACTTGTTTGACCAGGAGGTTGATGGCGCTGTCTCTGCCTGGTCCCGACACATTCGATGCTGGCATCATTTCCAAAAGGTGGCATAACATTGAACGCAGCTCTTTGGATGGTTCTATGTCAACAAATCAACAAGAAAATGTATAAATCACAAACACTCGATGCACACAAAGTAATTTGTTATAGGCCAAACTATTTTTCTAAGACCAAATATAAACAACAGTGTCCAAACTCACCAGGAAGTATGGCTTCATCTTTCCCTCTAATCTCTCTTTTCATGCCCTCTGTGAGAGCCTCAAACATCACCTGCAGTAGGTGGCAGGCAGCCAAAGACACAGTGGAAGCACCTGACCCCATTACTGCACACAGCTGGTCCATTCCCAACTCATTCACTATTGCCATAGTCTGGGGACAAACTGATGCATTATAAACTGTAAACCCACTCATGTAATGCATTAAAACCTCATTAATTATGGGCTTCAGGAGGGATGTGGTGTTTATTTCCTGATAAACTAAAGCAGAGAAACATGAATGCATAGAAAGTGTTGGTACAACACTTTAACAACAAAAGACAAAACATTTTTATATACCGTTGACAAAGTTAAAAGTAGTTTCTAAACTTACTCTTGACTGATGTCCTGTGCACAATCCTACTAAAGTCCTGAGAGCAGATGAGACAACATCCTCCTGCTTCGACTGGAGAAGTTTCTGAATTAGCTTGACCCCATCGTTTCGGAAGATCTGCTCAGCTCCTGCCTCGTCTCGAGATAACACCACCAGATTCTGGGCTGCCTGAGATTAATTCATATTCACCATGTTTAGGTGGAAAACAGCTTCACAGATGCACAAAGAAAGATACATTTAGAGCAAATGACAGAGGCTTATTTGGACGTATGGCACGTGCTTACTTTCTGTCGATCTGAGTCTTTAGCAGAGACATCTAAGAGGAGGGAGAACATCTGCTGCACACGCGCATCAGTGGAGTTGAGCTGTGCTGACTTTAAGATTTAACAGAAAAGACTTTTATTAGCAGCAATTTCATGAAGATTCAGCTTCTTAGGCAAGACTGAATCAATATTACATTACTTTTTGCTGAATCTGTGCTCCAAGTTGTCTGAGCAGATCCTGAAAAGCTCTATTTTTGGGCTCCAGCTGGGCACATCTCTGAGCATCCACAAAGGCTTGGTCAAGCTGACCAAGCTTCTGAAAAGCTTGAGCCCTCCGAAACCTTGCTTTCACATCACCTGGGTCAGTATCAAGTGCTGGAAAAGGAAACAGCTTAAAGTCGGACATAAACTATGAATATAAAAACCTCAAATTAAGTTGTATTTCATATATTCAACAAACTTTTGGGATAAGGGTTAAAAATGAGAGTGTTACTGTTACTAAGTTGATTATTTATCCACCTATACTTTTGAAAATTTTAAGCTAGTCTTACTTACACCTGCATAAATTATCTCTGTTTCTATGTATTTAACTGTCTTTTAGCTTGATTTCATTCAGTTTAAGGTAATTTAGTTATTCCTAAAGCTGGGAATAAACAGAAATTCATATTAAATTGCAGAAAATTCCTATGTATTTCAGTCATCCTTAACTGGAACTGAGGGAAATTAAAATCTCTTTGCCTTGTTTAGTAACCAACTCACCTTGATGTACAACATGCAACAGCCTTTCTTTGCAGTGGTAGATTTGTTTACCCAAAAATAAAAAATAGCAGAAGAGGCAGGTGAAGTATTTAGTTCTCCGAATCAATTAACCACAGTCAGTGAATTTTCTAAATATTGTTACTAAACAGTAAATCAAAGATAGCATTTAGTTGTGTTAGTGTTATTTGATATGATTTGTTGCACTTTTGTCATATAATCTTGTCCTTTGTGTAGGCTTGGAGAAAAATCTGTACCTAAGAAATATTTATTCTTTACTTTTCCTGGGGTGTATGTTTTCACAGCCATTTTACTTGAGTACGTTTTCAGAGTACTCTTGTATGACTAAAATTTTTTTATTTTAACATCTTGTAGCAATCAAGTAACCGTTAAGGATACTTGATGTTGTAAATGATCACTTGTGGCAACCAAATTAATTCAGATATATAGTTTGTAGGCATCTGCACACCTTATCCTGTAAACCAAAGAAAAGTTACATCATTAGAGAAGGTTCAGACCTTTGGATGCATCAGCCTCTGCTTTGCTGTAGTCCTCCAGTTTAAGGTAGCAGGCAGAGCGGTTGCGGTAGAGAACAGCGCTGTCTGTCTGGCTGTCAGTAAGCTTTAGTGCTTTGGTATAACAGCAGACGGCCCCCAGCATGTCTCCTGCCTTGAAAAGGGTGTTTCCCTCCTCTTTCAAGGCTGCATGGTCCTGAATTTAGGGACAAAAGTTGAGCAAAGGTCTCTCAGGATGCTTCTACAAAACCTGATAGGTAAAAATCTACCAAGTGGCAAACTGTTGTTCCTTACCTTTTCTTTATCACTTTTACTCATCTTCAGTGTTTTACACACAATACGGCGTCTCGCAATGTGACGAATTTGTAGCTTATTATCACTAACTTGAATACAACACTGATAACTTCAGTCAAACATGTTACATTTTGCCAAGCTTCCGGGTGTCCGCAGCACGTTGATGACGTAATACGTCGCGCCGTGCCTGCCCTCTCACGGTACATGACCATAAAAGGAAGGGTAGCAGCTAAACAGCCCACTCCATCGTTTCTTCATTTGGTTACATTTTCATACTGTGACTTTCTTCTGTCCAAACAGACCAAGAGAGTTACACCGAGTATGCTTTTTTAAAGCACCATTTTTAAAAATAAATTCATTGTCATTTTATTCCTAAATTATTACATGCTACTCTTGAATAAGGAAGACTTTATAAAGATATGCAGCAGAATAAAAAAGGGTATAAAGTGGAGACAGTCAAAATGTATCTCTACAAAGCAAAACCTAAATACAATGAAACAACGTGGATTTAATCAGTAACAATGGAAAATATATAATAAATTAGGAAATAGATATTATTTTCTGATGTTATTTTTAAAATCAACTTGCTAAATTATTTACATACAGCATGTAGTACATTTTATAACTACTTGTACTATTTTTGTACTCGAGCACAACTTCCTTGATTAAAACAAAATTGGACAAAGTGCACAGCGTTGTATTTCCTGTCATTCCCTTGGGAGCTTTCTGTGAAACACTATTGTTGTTTGTCTTCCGTTGCCATGGAGTCAAGGTGGTTTTTCATGTCCCTTGTGCTTAGGTACACCTGAATAGGCTCTCACATTACTATAGCAGCTTTGCCATTTGAGAAGAATATAGCCTAGACAGTTGGTATGGGATATCTAAGTGTTGGTGTGCTTGCTGACCTAATACGTAGCAGATCTGCAGGAGATCTATAGAGCTCAACAATGGCATCAGGGACTCAAGAAGACAAGCTCCAGTCTGAAATCAAACTCAAAAGCAGCTGTGCAAACATTTGTTCCCTCCCACCATTGTGCATATTGAGATATTATGCTACCATCATTGTATAGAAACCAGAGCAAAACCTATAACACTGTCATATAGGCCTACCTTAATCATTGCACATTTAATGTGTTTCAGATCCCATTAAAAATCAATATCTTATGACTGGAATTAAACCAAAACAACAACACCTGTTCTTGCTTTCCCTGCACAGTCTGCCAATTAGTTACGGAAGTGGTTTGTTTCCTGTTTCTCAACACACAAAGGTTTCCTGGATGAAATGCATAAAAAAAATGCAAATCAAACATGTAAAGGATTGTTACATTTTCCACATACAGCATTTTAGGTGTTGTTTACCTTCATGATGTCTTAGAAAAGTATTCAGGCTGGTTTTGATATTTGGTCTCAGTTCTTATGTCTGGAGGCAAGAGGTTCAGACAGGATAGTCACAGTAAAGCCTTTTCATTACCATAAAATAGAATCAGAATTTAAAGCACCGTGCCTCTACCAGGCACGCAGCATTGGAAACTGAATAATAAACTCGACATGCAATGACTTCTATAAATCTAAATATTTAATCATCCCTTCATTCCAGCAGCTCATCCATGTGATAAATTAAGCATAAATAAGTTGTAAAGCTTCAATGAGTTCAACGGGATAAAATGTGTAAAATAAGCCCTTCTTTTTCATTGTTTCAATTAAAAAATATTTTAGCTACTAGTCTGCATTTGTTTTTTTATTTAATTTTTTTTTAGAGTTTATACACCTGGATGGACTGGCGGCCTGTCCAGGGTGTACCCCGCCTCTCGCCCGTAGGCAGCTGGGATTGGCTCCAGCCCCCCCGCGACCCCGCTCTGGGATAAAGCGGTTGAAAATGGATGGATGGATGGATAGAGTTTATACATACAATTTCTGAACGAATGCTGAATTACCTCGGTGTCTTTCCTTTGTTTTGTCCTGGTGACATGTAAATACAGGTTGGAGGCTGCTTACATGTACTATCACATGTGTAATCAATGTAAACCGGTTTAAATATTTCATTCCTGTATGTATTCCAACACAGTGATAATTGTAATAAAAATGTGCAATGTTTTAACTTACAAATAATAAAAGCAGTCTGTATGGATCAATTCTTCCCTTGAAGGATTTATAAAGGGTTTGTGTCATCACAATGCAGCCCAGTTTTATCTGTGAGCCATTGACTAAGTTGTTTATAATATTAAATAATTCCCACAGGAAACAGCTAAGTTTGGTAGACTAAACCCGGTAGATGACAGTGTTGCAGAAGCACTAAACACAAGGCTTTACAAAGCAAACTTTGCCTTCATACATGATCATTATGTCCTGTAAGTAATGTTAAACAGTAGCAAATGACAGTTTATCATAAATTGACAAGAAAAGCTTCATTTGTCATATTCACAATTACAAATAAGCCAAATTACCATGAAATGTGTTTTTGTACCTGCTACCAGTGAGGAAATAACCAGACAAAAAAAGGTCATTTGCTTAAAAGAAATAAAATATTAAACCTAAAACTAAAAATGTAAGATGTAAAATCTGAAAGACTAAAACAAGGGATGGTGGTTTTATGCAGTGTGCATGTGCAGTATTTGATGCTTATTTATCAGGTGAATAACTTGTTCTTGTTTGTCCTCTCTTAGCTCTCGGGATGGAAACGCTGGTTTGATTGTTGGGCCTACTGAAGGAATTTCTTCGTTCTCCTCAACCTGCAATGTATTTCATCAGGTCCACTGAACGGACCACCGTTGTACCACAAGGTTTATTTTGCAGTTTCGCATCCAGGTGATAATGCTACCAAATGCTCTCAGTGGCTCATGTGTTAAAGTTCCTGAGCACATTGAGTAGGAGCTTAAAGTCTACAGATTAAAGGTACAGATGATGTCTGGCCTTCTTCATCATGGTGCTGATATGGTGAGACCATAACAGATCTTGGAAGATGGTCACTTCCAGGTATTTGAATGTGTTCACACAGACACTGATAAGAAGTGAATGGAGGTTCCTCTGCTGCTTCCTGCTGACCTTCACTAGCAGTTATTTTGTTGTTGTTTTTTCCATGTTCAGCAGGGATTGTTCTCTCTGCACCAGCTCACTGATGTGGGAAATCAGTCCTAAAACAGCAGTGTCATTAATAAACTTTACGATGACACTGGAGTGTGAAGTGGCTTCCTGGTTGTGTATGTATAGTGAATACAACAGAGAGCTGAGCACACAGACCTGTGGAGATAAAGTGTTGCAAGTGAGGGACTGGAGTTAATTTTGATGGAAGCTGTAGACCCAACTGTACCAGGAAGAGTCCAGACCATAGTCGTACAGCTTAAGAGACCACCTGGGAGGGGGCTATAGCAATAAATTATGTGCTATGATCAACAAACAGCACTTTCACATCCTTCCACTTGTGACACTACTACTGTTGTTTTATGGAGTGTAAATGCAAGTGGTTGTTTTCTCTCATTTATGTTTGTGTTGATATACTGGTAACTTCATAATTTAATCAAAGCTTTTTTTTTCTCTGGTGGTTTTGAAATGAAATCATAGATGTTGAATGATTTATTCATTTGAAATAAACATTGAAAATCTATTTATCGTATTTAAAGCAATAAATAGCATTTTTTTTCCTTGTTTATTCAAGTGAATTTAACTCAACGCTGGTTTTTAAGAGTCTTAACAAATAAAGTTGCTCTTGTTTGTTAACTTTTTACATATTCATTGCGTTCTTTGTAGCGGTTCCAAACCTTTGACTTACTCATTTTTCCAGTACTTATTTAAGTCGTAACGCATTGCAGAGACTCAAACTTGCATGCATTTCCAGGTGTTTACATTAAGGTTCATGCACAGTGGAAGCAGCTGTTCCTCCACAGTGACCGATGCGCAGCTCCTCATTTCCCATCAGGCTTTGCGGCAGCTCAGCGATACTCACTCTTAAGCTAAGTGTGCTAGTTCAGTAGGTAATCTGTCACCCCGGAGCTGGAAAGGCACGGACACCGCTGGGCAATGCACTGCCGGATTCCTCTCTTTTCATGGGTAACATCAGATTTTTTAAAAATCTATTCGCATGGAAACAGTTTCGTTTTGTCGCACTTGAATGTTAGTCGAGGTTTAGATCAGAAGTGGACGATTAGCCCGGAAATATCAGCCACGTATTGCCCTTTATGTTATCAACCAGATAGTAGTCGTCATCTTTAACGTTCGACACATCTGTCGCAAGAGCAGGTTAAGATATATTCAGTTACATAAATCAGTATTATTTTTAGTTAGTACGACAACCTTATCCGACTCTTCAAATGAAGTTGCAAACCAAACGACTTGCTGCAAGTTGACGGGGCATATCGGTAGCTAGCGCTAGCTAGTTTAGCTTCATTTTTCTTTATATCACTAGTTAACGTTGAAATAATTAGGATAGATTTAAATCTGACCAAGGACGCTTATTTTGTTAATATTTTATGGGAATAGATCACTTTACTGGTCTGTCTTAGATCACGCGTAATAATGCACAAACCAACACAAAGGATCCAGTAGGTTTTAAGTTTGTTTACAGCGATCGTTAAACATTAACAGAGGTGTCACCCCGCGGTCAATAACTCCTAAAAAATACTCTTCAAGGGAGTCTGGTAATTTACTGTTACAAAAACATAGTTATTTTGATTTCTTTCATTCGTGTAAATGTGAATATGCTGTCATGTGAGGAGCTTAGGATCAGTGGCATATTTACATTATGTCACATGAAAACGTACGCTTACGTCACGCACATCACCATCAAAGCCTTTTAATGCTGAATATATTTTGGCCCAGATAGTCTAAGGAATAGTCTTTCTTCTGCTGACACTGAGGCAGTTTTTTCAACCAGTCTTAGCAAATGTAAGTGCCAAGTTATTATCCCAACTCCCTGTGGTAATGCAAAGATGATTCCTGCCTGTGAAGTGAGGATTATGATCGTGGATTTAGAAGGAGCACAGACCACTTCTCTCAACTGGCTTTCTTGCACCATAACAAGAGGCTCTTGCAGAAGTATTAGTCTATATCAGCATGTCTCTAGAAGCAATCGGTTGTATTAATTGCAAATGTTTTCCACAGCCCCTCGTGTGGACTCAACTTGGCGCTTGTGATCGAGGACAGATGCCACGTCAAAGCTGCCACAGCAGATATGCAGTCACCGTGCCACTGAGAGAAGAATGACATTTATCTCATTTGAATTCTTGGAGCGCCTTTGGGCAGAGTTGAGGCTTGATTAAAAAGCGGCTGCTGCTTTGTGCCAAGTTGGTCTTTTTCTCAGTCTGCTCCTTTGCACTCCCACTGCCTGCTTTGCAAACTGTTATGGCACAGGAGGCCAATTGAGCAAGAAGGGACTGACCTTGACTTTGTTGGAGTATTGAGCTTTGCTGTGGCAGTGGGGACTGAACCAGTAGAGAAGGCCCACAGCAATACTCATCATGCTGCAGGGACACTAGTTACCCTGTTAAAGTGCCTTCTGTGTGGCGCTTGCTGCTTTTTTTTCTTCTTTTTATTTTTTTCTACTTCTTTTCCTGCTGTCGCATCAATTTGGATGGTTGAACACAAGGACGACTTTGAAGGAGACCACCGGTGGTTGTGGTTTGGCAAGCGCTGACAGACTTTTAGCCAGCTATTACTGATTGAGTACCCTTCACCATTGCTGCAACTACTACCGTACTACTACTGCTGTTGCCCTCTGTGGTCTCCAGAATAGTGAGTTGAAGCTGCAGGCGCCAGAGGAGTGGGATTAAACGTTTCACACTGGCATAGTTGCATGTTTCTTATCATTTATTTTTGCATTGTGAAGGATTTCTTTCCAGATCCTTGGTGCTTATCCCCCCTCCTATGCTGAAAAACAGAAACAGCTGCAGTTAAAGCAGTTACAGAAAAAAAAGAAGACAGTTTGAGACGGTGCAAGACGCAGCTTCAGAGGAGGATGAAGCTGAGGAAACAGGTGACGGTGTGTGGAGGGGCCATATTCTGTGTGGCTGTGTTCTCTCTTTATCTGATGTTGGATCGAGTCCAACATGACCCTGCAAGGCGACAGAGTGGAGGGAACTTTCCAAGGGTAAGAGTAATTCCAGTTGTGGTTGTGCATATTTTTTAGGAGATTCAGTTGTTTTTAATGCATGTGTTCTTTGGAGCGATGCACTAAATCCCAAATGCACTTAAACGTCTTTGTGTTTCTAATCCCTGATATCTAATTAGTCTGATATCTTTTTAATCAGGATACAGGAAAAACTTCTTTTACTTTCCTCTACTTTGTATAGTATTCACAAATAAAAATACAAATTAATACTAATACATAAAAACATATATATGTCTGTGTTATCAGATCACTTTGGTCTCAAAAGGAAGACAAATACTTTGACTCTTTGATAAATTGTCTCATTTCTAACGTCACTATAAAGCCGTTTTAACGGGGGAGAATTAACAGTTGGATTAAAAATATAATTTTCTTCTCCTGAAGAGCCAAATCTCAGTCCTGCAGAACCGGATAGAGCAGCTGGAACAGCTCCTGGAGGAAAACCATCAAATCATCAGCCACATAAAGGACTCTGTGATGGAGCTCACAGACACAGGAGCTGTGTCTCCCAGCGGACACCTGCCATTCAGAAGTGCCAATGGTTCCTGGGTGCTACCCTTTGATGGTCGCCCCACTTTCCTTGCCATCAAGCCCCAGGATTGCCAGTTTTCTGCAAGCACTCGTGTTCAAGCAGATGTTCAGGTAAACAGGCGACACTACAAACGTAATCCTTAGAAAGCCACAAAATATACGTTGTCATGTCTATACTGAACCAGTTATACGTTTATTTTTGGTCGCATTAATCTGCAAATATTTAATTTTAGATGGTGGATGTGTACTCACTTCTCAAGTTTGACAACCCAGACGGGGGTGTATGGAAGCAAGGCTTTGACATTACTTATGAGCCTGATGAGTGGGACAATGAGCCATTGCAAGTATTCGTAGTCCCTCATTCTCACAATGACCCAGGTAAGTCCTGAGGACGTTATTGATAGGTAAACATATTTAATATTCTGATCAGAGTAATTCTGGATATGGAGCTCATAGCACAAAGTCTGTTGGAGAGGTTAAATGTCAAGTCATGTTAGAGAGGAAGTCAGTGCATTTTTTTTTAAGCCTTACTTTAGTGGAAGGGTAGATCTACCCATGCATACAGAATTTGAATCATCCCTTGTCATTATTAGTCAGACATGATTGACGGATGGGCCACAAACAATGGAATTAGTAAGATATTGTATTGGGAAACTGTAGCTATTTATAGATGTTATTGCTGAGATATGTTTTATACTGGCATTTCCATTAAATGTGTTTACCAGCTTGTGACAAGCGTTTCTGAACCTGATAGTTATTGATATGTTGACAGGCTGCAGAGACCTGCAAATTGTGTCCATTTACAATGAATAGGCTTCGTTTTGAGTTGCAACGTTTTCTGAACAAATTTACGTTCCACATTTAATGTCTATTGACTTTTTTTTGCTACAGAAATCATGTTGTGTTCTAGCAGCAATGATAAATGTTTGACAGCTTGTGTACAAAATGCAATACAGTACACCTCTCTCATTCAGACACTTGGTTTAATAGTTTTCTAAGGGAACTCGCTCTGCTTAAATAAAATATGAGTTTATTTTTAACCCGTTGCAGCACTTTTCTTTTCTATTTTTTTTCCTGCAATTAGTTTTTTCGCTTGTTCTTCGTGCCTGATAATGGCTCTGGTTGTCAGTAGTTATGCACACAGCTCAGCTTCATCCTGTTCTGTTGTTAGGTTGGGTCAAGACTTTTGACAAGTACTTCACAGACCAGACGCAACACATTTTAAACAACATGGTTGTGAAGCTGGCTGAGGATCCTCGCAGGAAGTTCATCTGGTCTGAGATTTCATTCTTCTCCAAATGGTGGGAGACTGCGGACGTACACAAACAGGAGGCTATGCGCAAGTGAGTCACAGCTTTGTAAAAGTTCTTGCCATTGCTACAAAACTTCCAGATTCACTACATGCAGACAGACCCCGAAAGTAAAGCTTTCTAAACAACAGGTGGTATCTGCTGGCAGATTGTGGAAGCTCTAAAAATAGTTTCTGTTTAATGTGACTTTACCACTTTAGGGCTGGATTATCCTCACCTTATCCTTTCTTTTCAACAGGCTGATCCATGGAGGACAGTTGGAGATGGTGACAGGAGGCTGGGTGATGACAGATGAGGCAACCGCTCACTACTTTGCCATGATTGACCAGCTCATTGAGGGGCATCAGTGGCTGGAGAGAAATCTAGGTACACAGAGGATCACAACTAATTCAAGCTTTCATTTATATTCAGTGCAATGAGACTTAAATGTTTAGGAGGCTTTAGAACCTACATTATAATGAAATTGAGGCTTGCACATGCAGTGGATGTAGCGTCCCGCTCAGTGGGTCATAAAATGATTTGTAGTACTTTCTGAATATCCCGCTGTGGAGAGCCTGCCTCTTTATCCAAACTTATATCTGAACTACTTGCTTCCTGCTTGCTGTCATAGGTATAACCCCTCGCAGTGGGTGGGCGGTAGACCCTTTCGGTCACAGTGCCACTATGCCTTATTTGCTGAAGAGGGCCAACCTGACCAGCATGCTCATCCAGAGGATCCATTATTCCATAAAAAAACATTTTTCCTCCACACGCAATCTGGAGTTTATGTGGAGACAAGCTTGGGGTGAGTAGACCAGTAGTGTCATGTGACTCGTGCTCATCTTTAAAGGGCCTATATTATGTTATCTTTTAACCTTCCACCAGTGTTAATTGTACCTTAATACAATCCCTGAAGTAGTTTTATTATTTATACATGCATTTTGTAGCTTTATATCTTTGAAAAGAAGGGTTTAGCTTGGGCAAAGCAAAAGCCTGACTCCACCGCATGACGTTGCACAGAGGAGACTCCCCCACCTCAGCCTGAAAACTTTAGCCCTCCCCTCCACCAGGAAGTTGCTGCTGCTTGTCAACAGACATGCCTCTCACGCGCCGACTACAGCCAGCGCTCTGCAGACTCGCTCCCACTTTGTTTCTATTTGTTTTTGAACCATTATTTTTGTTGTTAATCACCAAATCATGTATATATAACCATGGCTAATTGGAGAAAATGTGTTTTCGGTTGAGTTAGCGTCCATTTTTGAAAACCCACAACACAAAACGCATCTTTTTATTTGCGAGCGACACTTTTCTGAAGACAGCTTCCAGAACTTTGGGTTTTTTAAAAGTGGATTTACTTTAAAGTTGATTTTACAACCTGGGGCGATTCCCACCATCAGAGCAGAAGCAGGAGAACCAGCAGGCATTGCCATGGGTTGGGCGGGGCGCATGAGCGAAAGGAGCTGAGAGCAAGTCATAGTAAGCCGTTCCCAGTTCCGGGTAAGAGACCTCGCAGCAAGAAATGAGTGGTATGACAAAACTATAGTATGAGGCATGTTGTGAAATGCATATTATTATCATAAATGTGTAAAAGATGCACCGTGAAACTACAAATGGAGCATAAAATAGGACCTTTAAGGTCACTGTAGGGTGACTCAGGAATCTTTCCAGGAAATGAGATGTGTCCTCCATTATTATTTCTGAGTGAATTAGGTGTCTGCCAAAGATTTTTTTATTGTGGAGGAAACGGCTCAGTCTGCTCAAGGGAACTAAAACCCTGCTTTTAGTGTTTAATGCAGTGTGATATTTTGAAGCAGTAAATGACTCTCATGTCAGTGTTTTGCTACTTCCCTACTGTCAGACACCGGGTCAAGCACAGACATGTTTTGCCACATGATGCCATTCTACAGCTATGATGTACCTCACACCTGCGGACCCGATCCCAAGATCTGCTGCCAGTTTGACTTCAAGAGGTTACCAGGAGGTCGGATTAACTGTCCCTGGAAAGTGCCACCAAAAGCCGTGGTAGAGGCCAACGTAGCAGAGAGGTGAGGATTTACCAGGGTATACCTGTTTTCTGGTTGTACAGAAGGCAGATAAAGGCCTCATAGACGAAGAAGGAAATGCAATTCTGGGAATTTTTTAACTAAATCTATTTTTTAAATCTTTTTTTTTTTTATTAAAAATGACTTTGTGTCTAAAATGAGCTGATACAGTTCATACTCTCATTATGACTCGCCTGTTATTCAGACAGGTGCTGAATACATCTGTTTTGTTGTTTACACATTACTCATGGAATTATCTCTACAACGTTAATGATTTATTACTTTTAGCATAAATTTAGTAATCAGATCCAGCAACACAAACATAGTAAATTGGTCACTGCTGTTGCACCTCTGTAATGGCTTCTTAATAAACTCTGTTTGAGGCAATGCCAGTAAGAGCAGCCAGAGCTTGGTATTGAGCCCAGGAAACCAGACATACAGTGTTTATCGTCTTGAAGCCATATTAGAAAGCTTTTAGAGGAAAACATCTCTGAGCCAGTTTGATCTTTCTCTTTCCAGGGTCACAGTGATTCTCTAAGTACAGCCTCACAGTTTTTCTCCCCTTCTCTTCCTGCAGGGCACAACTGCTCCTGGATCAGTACCGTAAGAAGTCCAAACTCTACCGGACCAAGGTGCTTCTCGTTCCCCTGGGAGACGACTTCCGCTACGATAAGGCCCTGGAGTGGGATCAGCAGTACATCAACTATCAGAAACTGTTTGACTACATGAATTCTCACCCCGAGCTTCACGTTCAGGTGAAGCAACAATCTTTCAGCTGTCGCACAAATCCTTAAGTGTCCTTTTTTTGTATTATTTTTTTCCTTGCATTTTCAGTGTGAAGGGTACAAAGATTTCACACAGAGAATGAATTATGCAGTAGTATTTAAACTTGCTGACAGAACAAAGAATCTGTCTTTATCTGGTGTGCCTCAGAAGATGCCATGTAAGACTAAACATAAAGGGCCTGAGTTATAATGAAAGACTTTATTCTTACTGTTCATCTGTGTTTGAGTTGGAACTTTTTATTTTTAATCTTCCTGTCATGTTTTCCGGCTCTTCAGGCTCAGTTTGGCACTCTGACTGACTACTTCAGTGCTATGTACAAAGCAAACGGAGTGCCTCCGGGATCCAGACCTGCTGACTATCCTGTGCTTAGTGGAGATTTCTTTGCCTATGCAGACCGTGAAGACCACTACTGGAGTGGTTATTTCACCTCTCGACCCTTTTACAAAAACCTGGACCGTGTAATTGAGTCGCATCTCAGGTGAGGCAGATTTAATAACGCATTGCTGATAAAGGCTTAGCTGGACGTGTTTTGGTTGTACTTTTTGTGAAATCCAACCAGGTTAAAGGTTTGATAACGGCATCCTCCTGCATACAAATTAATATTTTAGTCCATATCAAAAAGAAAGGCTTGCCATCTGCTGTTACCTTCATATTTGCTGTATAGCTGATTAATTATATCGTAGGTTTAATGTAATTAAATGGGAAGCTGTTTTTAACTGTACCGTTCTTATTAGTCATGAAAACACACCCCAGAAACAGGCCTGTTTAATAAATCTCATTTACTGCATGTCACACTTGTCTGGGTTCTGCAAATATCTGTCATTTCCCAGAACTATGTAAACTAAATGGGAAGGACGTACCTGTTCCTAATAATAAGAGAATGTGTCAATTGATTTTTAGGGGGGCAGAAATCCTCTACAGCCTGGCGGTTGCGAATGCTCGACACGCAGGGATGGAAGGACGCTACCCGGTCTCAGATTATGCCTTGTTGGTTGATGCAAGGCGGTCAGTCGGCCTCTTCCAGCATCACGATGCCATTACCGGCACTGCGAAGGAGAATGTTGTCATTGACTATGGTACCAAGTAAGGATCTGATGGTTTAGCAACACATACATACAGCCTGGGTTAATGAGGGATTGGAATAAGATATTACCCTTTCTTTTAGTGTCAGTTATAGTGCGGCTTGCCCAGTTCATCAAAAAAGAATAACAGCTTGTCTCCTGCGACTGCTGCTGTGAGCCATTCATTCTTCTGTCTCCTCTCAGATTACTGCGTTCACTCATCGGTTTGAAGAGGGTAATCATCAATGCTGCTCATTTCCTGCTGATGAAAAATAAAGAGTTTTATCGCTTTTACCAAACGGAGCCGTTCCTGGAGACGGTGAGCAGGAAGATGAACTAACAGTTCTGTGATCATGTCATTAGCAGAACGTAAAAAGACCCCTGTGCATCTTTTCATTTGTTCTCGCTTCATTGTATTTGTTGTAGGACGACAGGCGTGCTACTCATGATTCTCTGCCTCAGCGCACTTTAATCGAGCTGGACCCAGCAGGACCGAGGTATTATCTTTATCCACTCATCTCCTCTGCCACTCCCACGCCACCCTGTGCTCATGGTTACTTCTTCCTTGTATCAGGTACCTGGTTCTGTTTAATCCCATTGAGCAGGAGCGGCTGTGTGTTGTGACTGTGCTAGTCAATACTCTCAGGGTGCGGGTGCTCACTGAAGACGGACAGACCCTCCCTGTGCAGCTGAGTGCTCAGTGGAGCTCTGGTACTCAGATGAGTGCAGAGGTATTTGAGGTGAGATGATAAATTCAATATGCTGCTGGTTCCTGCAGAGCTTTGCACACTGCAGCCTTCACATGATCTGCACACAGCCATAATTCACTCAGCATTTCCACACCCAATATGAAGTCATTATGTTTATGGACTTTACTTGGAAAAAGGCAGAAAAACATGTGGTGAAGAAGGATTTTTGGATGATAATGCTTTTAGAAAACAGAAATGAATGATGCATTGGATTCGTTTCCTCCGCTCACATTTGTTATCGACTCTGCAGTTTTAATAGCATTTCCTCCACCGTGACTTTATAGTAAATTTGAATTTGTATTGTTCAAATAACTTTCATCCACCCACAGAAAAAAAAGCTCAAATTAAACGCAACACAAAGTACAAACGTTGTAATTACAATCGTCTTTGTTCACATTGTAACTGCAGCGCTGCTGTTAATGTGCACTTTAATGACTCCCTGCTGGTCCACGCTCACGATTCTAATTAACAAGGAAAATGAATCCAGCTTTTGTTTCCGTTTGTTTTTCTTCTTTTGTATTTACACCCAACAACAACCTCCTGACCAGGCAACATTCATGGTTCGTCTGCCGCCTCTCGGTCTTGCTGTTTTCCATCTGTACGACTCTGCCGACTCCCCGATGACTCTCCGATCTGACACGCTGCTGAGGATGTCTGGTCGGTCCGTCACCGCTCAGGCCACGGACCCACTTCCTGTCCGCTCTCAGGTGGCCGACTCTCAGACCTTCTACATAAACAGCCAGTCACTGACGCTGGGTTTCTCTGGAACCACTGGTCTGCTTGAGGTTTGTATTTTATCTGCTTCTGTATTAATACATTTATATTTTGGATTAAATTTAAGCAGCTTTCCTAACAAACCCTTATTCTCTGATCAAAGTGATCATAGCTTGTCTGCTTCTTTCTGAAACAGTCTTTCATCTTTGTTGTTTTTATTTTGACCTTTGACCTCTTGCTTTCTCTCTTTGTGTTGCTCCTTTGTCTGCAGAGCATCAAGCGAAAGGATGATCCTCAGGAAGTGAAGGTTCAGATGCAGTTTGTGGTCTACGGCACGGCTCCCTCAAAAGACAAAAGTGGCGCCTATCTCTTCCTGCCGGATGGAAAAGCAAAGGTATTCTCCTGGTTGCATCTCAAATGTTCAGTTGCTTCTCAAAAGGCTTTTGATAGTCTCTCCCACGGGTATCGCGTCATTGTGCCCTGCTGTGGAGCTGGAGGCAGGTATCCAGGCATACTGGTTGCCGCTTTATTTTTCACTAGACTTAGACAGCAAAGTTTCCACACAGTTTTAAGCGTCTCTTGTCTTGATGAGTGCACTCTTGTCTCCACCTGCTGTCAGCCCTACAGCCAGAAAGAACCACCTGTGGTGCGCGTTGTGGAGGGACCTCTTTTCTCAGAGGTGGTGGCACACTACCAGCACTTTGAGCAGATCATCCGCATACACAATGTGCCAGGTACACAAACCACACAGTGTAACCATAAGTGGTTCAGTTTTAGTGCTTTATGTTTCGGTATGTCTTCTTCTTTCATTCTCTGAATTATTTCTAGGTTTGGATAGCTTGTCTGTAGACATCACTATAATGGTGGACATCAGAGATCAGACCAATAAGGAGCTGGCCATGCGACTCGTCACTGACATCCAGAGCGGAGATGTCTTTTACACCGACCTCAATGCCTTCCAGGTCAGTGCCAAAGCGAGCATTAACTTGTTTCTCTTGTAATAGTGCCAGAAAAATGATGTATTCTCTCATTTGGTTTTGTAGATCCAGCCTCGTCGATACTACCAAAAGCTGCCGTTGCAGGGCAACTTCTACCCCATGCCCAGCCAGGCATACATCCAGGACAGCTATCACCGCCTGACGCTGCACACGGCTCAGGCTCTTGGTGTCACCAGCTTGGAGAGCGGTTTGTAACTTATTTTATTTATTTAATGCTGCACCTTGTTTGTTTTCTTTCTCATTGAATGTTTGAAATGCACCGTGCGTTTCTGTGTTTACCTGTTTTGACTCCATGTACAACATTATTGAAGCTCTTATCTCTCCCTCAACTGGCTCTTTAAGAACAAAACAATCATGCCCTCGTGTTGTGCACAGAGTTAATCCTTTTATCATCGTTGTGTGAATAATGCACGGGTTTGCAAATGACGGATAGATCAAAGTGTGTTTATCCACTGAGGCTTCAAAGTTCAATACACTGGCCGGGCTCTGAAGCTGTTTCTGCTTCGCCTCCCATCAGGACAACTTGAAGTGATTATGGACCGGCGACTGATGCAGGATGATAACCGTGGACTGGGTCAGGGGCTGAAAGACAACAAGAAAACAGCCAACCGTTTCCGACTGCTGCTGGAGCGAAGGTCCAGCAATAACAAGGTTAGCACGGTTGGGACGTTGATGGCAAAACTGGCATTTTAAAGCTTGTTAGATGTTTAAATTTCAGCCCATCACAGCTGACTCGATGTTGAATGACTTTGTGTCAGGTTTCTGAATGAGACACAGATTAGCTTTTCATTCTGGTATCAATAACACCTTTTTCTCATATTTCCCTCTCAGCACTCATTACCATCCCATCTGTCTTTTTGGTTTCCTCGCCACTTGCTAATTTTGTTTCCCCTCTCTCCTTTTTTTCCACTCCATTACCCTCAGCATGATGGCTTCTTTGCCAAATTCGCATCCTTCTTACATTCTTTCATCTCTCAAATGTTGAGTGACGGAGTTTGCGAGGTAATGTTGCCTTGGCAACAGTGAAGATGATTTTTAACCTGCGTCTTAGCTGTATCCATAGTTGTAGCTCCAGTTGTATCTTTTTGGATCCCCTCACCGCCTCGTAGTCGTAGCCAAGTGGCATCTTTGTGACAGCCCAATTGAGGCAAACTAATTACATCATTTTATCAAGTAAATGAATTCACATCGTCAGTGGATGGACGGCATTGGTTACGGTACGATCATCCAGCTACTGATGGTGCTACAGATGAAACACCACTTACCTGCTGCATCACTTTATATTGGAAACAACATAATGCTCCAAATTTTAAATTTGCCATCACAAGGGTGTGATTAGCACCATGTGTAGCAGGGCTACAATTAGAACAAAACCTCCTACTCTGACAAAATAATTATACACCGTTCCTCTTGTAGTAGCACAACAGTATCACTAGAAGTGAGTCATTGATGCTGTAATGATTTGACTGTCACGCTTCCAGATGATGGACAGTGCAACAACTAGCTTCCCGTCTATTGTCAGTCACATGACCAACGCCATCCTTAACCACGGAGTCTTGGCGCTGCCCGTTCTTCCCAAAAGACGAGGCATCCCTCAGCTTCAAACTTACTCTCCACTAAAATCCATCCTCCCATGTGACTTCCACCTGCTGAACCTGCGTAGCATCCAGAACCCGGTAAGAAAAGCAAGAACACCAACATATTAATGAAAGACATCAATGAATTGACCTTATCTATGTTTTTTTATGAGCAGCAGGACCCCCAGTCTCCGTCTCCATACACAGCATTGATTCTCCACCGTCTGGCGCTGGACTGTGGCTTTGAGGCTCAGAACCTGGGCTTCAACTGCACATCCACACAAGGAGAGGTGAGGGTCGAAACTCGAACAGAAAAAGACACGAAAAAGGAGACTGGTCTGTTTTCTTCTGCATCCTCGTTTGTAGAAGCTGTGTGTAGGACTAAAAGGGCGTGTTTGAGAGCCGTTATGTGAGCACTTAAAGCAATTAAATGAAACACTGATATTTTTGAGTCCATTAAATTTTAAGCAGCTTTTAGTTTGATTTTTTTTCTGTTTAAACTGTTAAAGTAAAAAATCCACAGTGTTGGTAACAATCATAAAGTAAAGAGGG
Organism: Pseudomugil gertrudae; assembly: GCA_037177535.1. Lineage (NCBI taxonomy): Eukaryota > Metazoa > Chordata > Actinopteri > Atheriniformes > Pseudomugilidae > Pseudomugil > Pseudomugil gertrudae. Next base: position 22,733,487 of record JBAMHV010000010.1, read on the forward strand.
CTGAATATTTTGTGGCGCTGCATCGTTAACAACGTTGCTGTGTAAAACTCACCATCTTCCTGCACTCTTCTTCCTCTGTAGCTGAACATATCGAGCCTTTTCAAGAAGCTGGATCTGCAGCTGCTCCAGCCCATGTCTCTGACCTTGATGCACTCTAGCACACCACTGGCCAATGACTCCACCATTAGCTTGGACCCCATGGAGATCTCCGCTTTCAAGCTCAAACTGCGTTAAGCTCCATCCAGACTGAACGTAGTAAAAACACGTCAGACTACCAGGACCAACAACCAAGCCTGAGCTGACCACGTACTGGTAACAAAGGGGTCTAGGTCTGTTTTTCCTTTGTTCTGTTGAGCAGAAAAGCTCAGACTCTGCTGTAACGGGACTGACTGCACAGCAGGGGGCAGGCGATCGCTGTTACTGCAGATGTGCAGAGCAGCAAACTCGGCTGAACTTGCAGCTATTCTAATTCAAGAGAGACTCCCAGAATGGCTCATCAGGCACAAGTTGGTGTCTGTGTGTCTGCAATCAGAATCTCTCTGTTCTGCTTTGTAAGGACTAGAGGCTTTTTTATACACATCATCTGTCAACCTGGACTAAATACCTGAATGTAAATATCCTAAATTACGGTGGTGGAGGGTGGGGCTGGGTACCACATGAGTGCAATTTATAAAGCTTTATTTGATTTATGAAATTCTTAATTTTTAGTTTTAATGTGGAAGAACCGAATCACTGCATATCATTTTTTTTGTACGAGTCGGTTTAATGTTGACCGCAGCTGTTTTGTTTGTTTTTAGACAGACTTGAATGCAGCAAAGAGAATGTTTGTTTCGTCTCACCAGGAAACTGCAAATCCTTAAACTGTCTCCACATTGATGACTATGTGATAAGAGTGCAATCTTTAATCATACACCTACCAGTCCTGCTGGTTTCCTGCTCTGTTCCTGCGCTTTCTCTTTGTTGATTAAAAAGCAGTGGCAGGTCTGTTTCCTGTCAGTCATCCACCCGCTTGTGGAGAGGGTGGGTTTATGTAGCATAACGTATGCAGTGAGAGACTAGAAAGCAATGAGAATACCTCATATATTCCATACAGCAGATGTATTGGTATGTGAGTGTATGTTAATCTGATACTTAGTTACATCTGTGGGCAGGACATAGTTTTTCCATTGGTGTTGGATTATAATCCACCATGGAGCAGCTGTGCTTTTGGGTATTATTGATCCATATCAGTGGATCACATCAAGATGAAAGTTTATGACATAAATTAAAGGGTCAGTCACTATTTCTCCCCAGAGTACAAATATAATTAGAATAACTTGTAGCCTGTAGGTGTCTAATTATGTGTGTAGACGGGTATATTTGATTTAGTGATGTATGTTTAAGGCTTCTGGCAAAGATTTTTTTGTACTGTATGGTTTAGTTTGTACTATTTAAAATGTGTGTTCATGATAATCCTTTCATAGAACAACAACCAGAAACTAAACGGATCATTGCTTTACCATATTTGACTAAATTTCAAACCAAAACCTCCTTATCCCAATGCAGTAATGTTGAATCAGATTTTATTTTAATCTGGAAGCATCACAGATCTTACCTGTATAGTGATAATCCACAGCTCATGCGTCTCGGATCCAAATATCAGGGTAATGATACCAGCCTCAACTGTGATACGCTTTACAGCTTTCAGTGTGCACATTTGTCCTTTAAGGCTGCATGCTGGATGCATGTGTGCACGTAGAAAGGAAATGGGGCACAGCAATGGTGAGAAAAGGTTTGAACATGCTGGAGGTATGAGAAGATTGCCCTCCTGGCTTGATTCTACTTCATATATAAATCTAATTTTGGTGCACTGACCCTTCAGAAATCAGTCTGATCAAACAGGGGAAATGAGTTTTTTCTTTTATTCGAGCTGCAGTCTGAGCGCAGCAGGGCTTTTTTTTTTTTAACCCTGGGGCTGTCTTTAGGCGCTGTATCTGCCTTTTTACAGCTGCTGTGGAGGATGCTGTCATCTGTGACTTAAGTTGAGGCCGAGCTTTTCACAGCCAACATGCCTTGCACTTTGTACTGCCCAGTCATCTCACTCCACCCTGCTGAGTCCCATCACTTTAACTGCTCTTCACTTCCCCACCTGCACCGGGTCTGCGTGCAGCTTTACTGTTGTCCTCCTTTGACCTGCCAGGCTTCATCGCTCTCTGCTTAATCTCTTTGGGAACGTTGCAGGTTCCCCTCGTTGCCGACCCTCGAGCTGTGGTTAACATCTCTGTTAAAGCAGATGTCGCCACATCTTCAAATGCACTTTTTTCCTGGTGTCTTAAAACCCTTTTTTCTTTCTGTTTCATTGTCTGACTTCTGTGTGGATGTTTGCTTTTTCTGTTTAATGTGAGAAACACCACGCTGTCTTTGTTTGTTCAGAGGTAATGTTTGAAGGCAGTCATGCTAAATCAAAGATGCAGAAGAAGAGTGAATAAAGATTGAAACACAGTCTATCTTTTCTAAAGCTTTCCTTCATTTTAAACCAGATTTGAAAAAAAAAAAATATTTACCAGGAAAATGATCATTCTGCATTGTCTTCATGTTGATCAGTAGGGGGCAACATTGAACCAGCATCACGCCTTCAGATAGGTGCAGCCAGATACCAGCACCTCCCGGACCGTCCGGCTCTCCACAGCGTTAAAGTTCACACCTGAAATCTCATGTGGTGAATGGCAGTGAGGTTTCTGAGGCAAAAAGGTGTTCAAAGTGGCAGCGACAGCACCGAGCAGGAGTTGAACATGAAAAGAAATGTTTGTTTATGCTGTGGGAAAGCAGATCAGGGAGACGAGTGCGGTGGCAGGGACAACACAGTGCTACATGTGTGGAAGAAACAGAAATCAAGTGGGGAGAGTGGTGGTTTTCCAGGACTCTGCCAGCATAGTTTCTCAGCTCTATCTGTGGGCGTGTAGAGGAAAAAGAGCATGTTCAGCATAATGTATGACCTGTAATGAGACAGAAACTGCATCCAATTGATCTAAATGTGAAATCGGCTAATGGCCATCGGATTTGTTGGTGTTATTTTAATTCATCTAATTTTTCTTGTCTGATCTTATTACTAGACAATACTGTACAGTGCACGGTGGCTAATTAACACAAGCAAAAGGGCATGCAGGAAAAACAGACAGCAAACAATTGCACAGCTCATGGGTGTGAATAACTGAATAGGAAGGCAACAAGCCATCACACATGCAGCACTGGTAATACAAATCAGGATGCATCTAAGGGGCAATGAATTGTCAGGCCACTTCTCTGGGCACATCTAATTACACACCAAAGCGTGATTGCATTTTCACCCATGAACCCAGATACCCGCTCTACCGTAGGGAATGAGCTAAGCTTCAAACTAAGGTTGTTTTTACTGCATGCATATAAACTCCCCATTTAAATTCATGTAAACTTTAAGGAGGCCTTATTGGAGCTTGTAGAAAAATGGGAGGGAAAAAAAAGTTTCTTGAGGGGGTTTTGGCAGCATGCACAGTGCAAGTGGATAACAGGGAAAAGACAGAATGCTGGCACTCTGTTAAAGCCCGAGCATCTGGAGAGAAGGAAGTGACGTTCGGCTATGAAGAAGTAATGAACCATCTGCTCTCCTGGGGCTTTGTGTGTTTAAGGGATGAATTTAACATGCATAAACCACAGAAGTCTTCAAATCTAGCAGCAAAGACAAAAAGCAGTCAGAAAAATGCAGCAGCCAATATTTTTATGTTTTTGTTTTTATTCCAGCATGAAACTAATTCCACATTATTAACATTCATCATCAGTTAAATAAAAAAGCCATATAAAACAAACCTAGAAAATGCAATACAAGATCTTTATTTTTAATCACTGAAACCACTCTGGCCATCAGATCCAAAGGCTTTGATTCAGACTGTGTAGATGTGAGCTTACACAGATGGAAAATAAGCATGTGCACGTCTTCTTTATGCATGGTGCTGACAATAGAAACGGAGGGAGCTTCACTTTGATGAAAACAATCTGGGAGAAAAGACCCAAAATCAATGTACAGCAGTCCGTGTGGGGAAAATGAGGAGAAAATGATCATAATTCTTAACAGTAGAAACTAAGTGGGACAATGTTGTAAAGGTCAGCAAAGCAGCTTTAATCTAAGTGGTTTTTAAATGTCATTAAAAAACACTGTAACTCTTATCTGAGTGATTTATCAGATCTCTTCCCTCCATGGCTCGACGGAAAGCCGAGCATCCTTCTCAGCTTCCTGATCATGGGATGTTTTATTATGCAGCAAAAATCTTTAATTCAAGGTTTTCTCACTTTTAATGGACTGCAAGTCGGCATAATAACCCCTGACCAGCCATCTACCATGAAGCTGATGCAGAACAACAGCAAATTATCTGAGCTCCGTTTGTATTCGTGACAAATCGGATGCAGGTCTGATTTAGTAATATGCTCCTAGGTTTAAAGGTCTTATCCATTTTCTCACAGCCGGCTTAATTAACTCCTCGCATACTCTCGCCTCGTTTTCAGCCTCTGCATATCCCCAATGATGTTAACAGGATTGTTTTTGAGTTTGTAAAGAAGGACGTTGCAGGAAAATCTGCATACGTGTGACTTTAGATTTATGAGCATTTAACAAGCAAAAATGGCTCAGATTTAAATGGCTTTTAATTTGCATCATGGGAAATGCAGGATTTTCCATTTTGGGGTTTAAACTCTGCACATTTTTAACTTACTGTTACTGGAGTGCAAATTATTCTGCATCTCTAAACAAATAGGACCAACTCTTGCTCACACCAAGGTTGGATAAAGACACTTAATAGTTGCATAACACCTTATATTGGTGACAAAATAATCAAGGATGAAATAAAGACACGTAACATTAAAGGTATTAAAGATAAATTAACATGGGTAAATAAATACTTGGAGAACAAACGCATATGGATGGGGTGCTGATGGGACAGTAAGGCTCGAGTTACGTGTTTTTTTTATTTATAAACTCCACGCAGTCTAAACGAAGTGCGGATGTCATCCGGGATGCTGTTGTGTCGGACACCACAGCGTCAGAGGCAAGTCGGGCTAGATTGAGCTCTGCGTCTTTATAAAAGCGGTCCTCTCGCTGTGACCGTCCGCTTCCTCGCCGTCTGATTCAGACTCGTACGCGGCCACGTCCTCATCTGCCCACACAGTGGGGATCCCTCTGTAGCATATCCGAGCCTTCCTCTCGCGTCCCTGGCGGAAGCCCAAACCGAATCCAACCCGCATCGATCTCGTCTCTGACAACGCAGAGGGTAGTTTGGTCCTCCAACCCAGAGCTGTGCCGCCTGAGCGCATCTGCAGCAAGAAGAAAACCCCGACGAAAGCCGCCAGGATGAAGGCACAGCTGAGAACCGCCACAATGGCAGGCAGCTGAGTGGGGGGAGCTACAAGGAGCCCCGGCGGCTCCTCTGTTTCTCCGTTGCTGTGGTGTGCTGATGCTGGGCTCGTTGCCTCCGACTGAGCACCCTGGAGTTCCACCGAGAGAGGAGATTTTCTCTGGACCTGGTTCTGGTGAGGACAGGAAGTAAGAACCAGGTGACTGTGAGGCGGGCAGGACAGGCAGTCTGTGGGCCCGGTGCCGAAACAGGTGAGGCAAACAGGGTTGCAGGGCAGACAGGCCTGCACAGAGGACAAATCCACCCAGTTCTCCAGAGAGAGGTTGAGAAGCTGTGGCCCAGATGTGAAGCCCGGAGGACACAACTTCACACAACCCTGAAGGAAGAGGGAGAAACCGGGGCTGCACTCTGGAAGCAGAGGGGGAGATGAAGGTGTAAGGGAGGTTATGTGTCAAGAAATCCACTGAACAGAACAAAAGTGCTAGCTGAACTCCTGACCGACAGTTACATCTGCTTTGTAGCTTTTCTTCATTAACCAAGTGAACTTTACATCCATAACAAAGTAAGAAAACAATCAAATAGCCAATTAGATTTGCAAGAACCCATCAGGGAGGCATTCACATGACTTATTTTCTCAGATTGGAAGTTCACAACCCAAAATATTCCAGCTAACAACAGCACAAGACACGAATAACTGGTGATTAAAAACTTAGAGCTAATAATTCCAGAGATATTTCAAGCATTTCAAAGAATGACACCGAGATGAACTTGTTAAAAACGGTGAAAAAAAACATCTCTGTTTCTTTACAAAGCAGCGGAGCACAGTCAGGACGAGCCATTAAATTTTACCAGAATTATATGCAATAAAATAATAAAATCTCATTGACGGGAAACAGGAAGAATCATTTTAACACAATCAGCTGTTTTGCTTGTTTACATCTATTGGTTAACGTCTGTTTATATGTACAACAGTGCTGTGAAACACTAAAACTGTGAAACACTAAAACCCTCACTGCGGGTAGGACTCAGACTCTGTAACGCTTACATCCAGGTATCTATTAAACACTTTAAAAAGTTTTCCCTGAAAAGAAACTTGCAATCTCAAAAGTTCCTGTAAATGTTAGCTGATCTTATTTCGAGATAAAAACTTGCAAACGCAGCCAGTGTAAGACTGCTGAGACAGCGTTTTCCTAATTGGCTTATTTTAAAGTTAATTACTTCATATTAACACTAGGCTAATTAAAGTGATGGAGAGACTTTGAGAGGCCATACTGGCCTCTTTTAAGCTGTGAAACTTGCTTTATTGCAAAACCATGATGACAACAAGCACGCCTGGTCCTTTAGGTAAAGTGTGATTGGCTAAATAAGATCAATAAGAGTTAAAGTAGAGATTTAAGATTGCAGGTTGTTGTCAGATTAAAGGTTTGCACCGTGCAATATTCATGCTGGAGATGTGCCGATACACACACATTACTTAGATCAAATCAGCAGGTGTCAACTCTCCACTGTCCTCGTCCAGATGGGTCATTAACTCGTGTCTAAGTTATTACACCGTCCATGTGTGATGTATGATGAAGCACTTTTAATGTAACTGCACCAATCAGATGTCCTGTTTCAGCAAGTTGAGATGCAGTGATGTCATCCACTAAAAAGCTGTTTAAAAGCAGCACGTTGGGCTATGGTGAGAGTTTAACCTGACCGTGTAATCAGATTACTGTCCTCGTCCTGGTGCACATGGGAATGAAACTTTTTACTACAACACTGCAGACTGTATGAAAAACATCAGAGATGATGTGAAGCTTTTTAAGTTTAGATAATCTTCTCTGCACGTCGTCTTTAAGCTAAACGATGACGAGGTTATAAAATCTGCTCCTTTTCATGCAGGAATTAAGTTTGATGTTTGTCTGATCTTGATTTCAAATCATTGCAGCAGGATCAACACATTAATATTTTTTAAAACCTGCCTTTAACTATTTTCAACCTTTTTTAACCTCTTTATTTTCACTCCGCTCTCCGTACAGTTTTTATTAGTCCAAAGTGAGAGTTACATTTGGTGATGATAAGAAAGCTTTCACCGGGGCTGATGCTGACCTTCAATACCACAAATTTCTCCATTTTATGCTCCATATTTATTAACTTTTACAGTCTGAAGAGTGACTGGAAAAAAATCAAGCTGCATTTTAATCCTGTTTACACGTTATTTAACTGACTGTTGGTATTTATATGCTGAAACGTAATGTCTGAATGTTAACGTTCAGTTTGGAGAGGGCAACAGAGAAAAGAGACTCCGAGCGCCGCTTCAGGAAGATACAGCTCAGCCTGGCGGTCAGTGTTTTAGCCGGTCTCTGAACTCTCCTTGGTTACCACCACTGGCATGTGAACAAGTCAATTACCTTGTAAATTGCTCCTAATCCACTAAGACCGAGTGCTTTATCATTTGAACTCTTTTAAGAAGTCCTGACAAAAGCTTTGGTTTGTTTGAATTGGCAAAAAAAGTTACTTTTTCCCCCCAATGTGCAGCTATTTCTACTTCTCACTAATTCCTTCGCTGCATTGGATAATTACACTTGTATATTTTCTTTATGACTTCTTAGCATCACTTTTTAGCAGCGTGAAGTTAATTCCTGGGAAGCTATTACGGATTGGGGATGTGTAAACAAAAGATTAGCAGTCACTATTAAAATGTAGATATTATCTGAAAGATTAAGAAGTTTGAACATGCTGAGAAGAAAGCTTGTGACTGGAAGCAGAAAGAAACGTCTGACCCGATCTGCTTCTCATGCAGGAAGCCGACAGCTGTTGACAGGGCACCTCCTGCACTGTTGCAGTTTTAATCTCGCCTGCTGCTCTCAATACACCACACACTCTCATATGTGCTGGTTTATTGTGCACAAAGAAAACAAATGCACATGAGATTTTTGAGTGGCTTATCTGCATTCATGACATTTGCTTTTCACAATCATAATACCCACCACAGTCTGACCTCAAGCTTGTTTTATAATGGAGACTGGATGCCGACACCAATACAAATGATCTTATTTTTACTTAAGTAGTTTTTGTTCAAAGTTAGTGTGTCATCGCGGGGTGAGTGACCTCACCGATGCAGATCTGCTGGGCATCGAACGTCTTGCAGCTGTTGTTGGAAGGCCGGGGGAAGTCTGGGGAAGAGGGGTTAATGACGCTGGGTCCAGTCCCCCACAGGATGAGGGTGAACTGACTCAACACACCTTAGAAACAAACGGAGAACAAGTGAGGATGAGGGTATGAGGAGGTTGAGGCAAATAAGAGAATATGGGGGTGGAAGGAGTGGAAACAAGCGATGTGAGCAGGCCAAACAACTCTGGAGGAGGATCAACACCAATAGCAGAGGAGTAGAGGTGTTCCTATTTCATTTATATCTGCAGCTCTGAGTAAACACTGTTAAACTCTGAGGTGGCAACTCGTCGTGACCATGTGCCGTCATTGGAGCAAAAATCCAGTACAAAAGTTAGGAAGAAAAAAAAAACATTGGAGTTTTGATCCGAATGCTGACAGATGTTTTCTGGCAGAAAGATTGCTCACAGCCTAGTGGCTGGGAACTTTTTAACCTGGATGTGCCTCTGAAAGCCTTTTCACATGAAAAATGTTACAAACGGTGTCATTAGAGGAGGAATGTGACTGAAGAAAGTGACGCTGAAAAGAGGCAATTTACAGAAGCACGAAAACATTCAGCGAGTCTGCGAGAGGAAGCTGATGCTGGCATGAATGAGAGTTTGATACGATGCAACCAGGATGAACAATTAGTGGTGATGAGTGGGGTTACCATAGTCACGGCCATTAGCTGCCATGTTTTCTATTTCTAGGATCCATTCTCCTTGAGGATCCTCATCCCACGAGTGGGTGGTCATGAAGGCCCAGTCGTTGAACCCCTCTGAGGAGTAGTCATTGGGTCTGAAAAGAAGAGGAGACGAGATGCTTTTGTTTTTTTCTGTGCTGTTCTCAGAGAGTATGCCTTGGGGAGAGTCTGTGTACACAGTGCACACACATTGCATCTGTCTGTGTGTGACACACAGATTTAGATTAGGGCTCTGCTTCTGGTGTGGCGTGTTTTGTTGTGTACCTTGGGAACAGCAGGGTGGAACGTGTGCCCAGTGGGCTGATGAGATGAATGGCCAATTTTCCTCTCTGGTTGTGGGAAAGAGTGAGGCGAGCCTGAACGTGCTCCAGAGAGATGACATACTCTGGTCGTCCCCAGCAGGCATCCACGCTCTTGCTGAACACCAGCTTGTTGCCGATGTCTCTGCAGGTTTGAGAAGTGAAGGGGAAAGTGGTTAATGTTGTGTGGCTGCAGGAACGGACACAGCCAATCACACTGTGCTAAGAATCTAAGTGACCCCCCCCCTCTCCTCCCAGCCTCGAGGAAGGTGCTGTGACATCTCTCAGGCTGAGAGGGATGATAGAACAGCAGGTGCTTGTAATAAAACTAAAACCAACTGTAGTTTACACACATACAGAGTCAAGCCATCCCTCTAACCTTGGTTCTGAAAGCATTGTGTGAACACACTGGTGCTGGGGTCCAACTGTGGTCCAGTTCTGTGCCAGAGCCACCATGGCACCTGCATCCAGGAGCCCATAACCATATGAATGACTCACTGTGTAGAAAATATGCATGATACGAGGATGGCATGTTAGTAGGAACACATAAACAGCTAGAATCCGTTATATCCGTGTCTCAGTCCTGAATATTTAATATTAAATAGTTATCAAAACAATGACCCATTTAACAACGTATTTGCTCAAAATACCAGCAGGACGTGTTTGATTTTGCCGTCACTCATTATAAAACTATGTTTTCAAAGGGTAATTCCTGTTTTGGTTTTTAAATGAAAGGAAAGATCTTCACCGCGACCCCGCTCTGGGAACAAGCGGTAGAAAATGGATGGATGGAGGAAAGATCTTCAGGGGGATGTCAGAACAGATCCTGTTTGTCTCAGCTGGTTGGAGGGCGCACGCTTGATTGACAGCTGCTGGCAGACTGCGCTCTGGCAAGCGAAGGAGAGACCGAGTAAACAAACCCATCGTGTAGCGGATACGGCACACACACAGTGTGCTGCTGACACCATCCGCCATGAACAGGGACAAAACCTCACACGAACACCATGCTTTGTGTGGAAGCCCGTTCGGTGGCTTTTTAAACACATAAACTGCAACACATTGTGTGTTTGTGTTTAGACATTAAGGACAATTCAACAACCAAAACGTACCAGCAACCTAAGATGGCAGGCACCAAACCATAAGAGAAAAAAGGGCTTCAAGCGTGGCTGCTTTATTGTGTCGAGCACGACAGCTTTTCTTATGACATGTTTGGAAATTACACGGGGGGGTTAGACAATGTCAGAAAAACTTGTGTAGGCGGTTGCTCAAAGTCTGCTGCTGCTTCTCAAAACCAAGATGGATCTATGCTGCCAAAAGAACTGAACACTATCAGAGCCTTTGATACTTCAGTAATCTTTCAAGGATGTTTTTTTTCCTCAAGCTTGTGTCCTCTGGATTCCTGAAATTCCCACAGTCTGGGACAAGGAAAGGACCCTTTCAATGACACTCGCCTGCACTCGACTCTTCCAGCTGGGAGGGACTCTAAACCGTGGCCTAAAATGATCCGCCTGGATGATGTCATCCTTCAGCTAACCCTCTGTATGTTTCTGCTGTGTGGTTCTGCTTCGCTAAAAGAAATCATGCAAACAGTTATGGTTCCTTTGTTAACATGGAAACAAGTTCTTCATCTAAAGAAGCTGCTAATTAACGACACAAATTAAATTAAAGCTGATGGATGAAAGTTTCCACTCTGACAGAAAACACAACACACGATTTAAAGAAAAAAGATGAATATATAAGCTCATCTTTTAAAATGATAAATGTTTTAAAATGCATTTCTTATTCATCAATTCACACACACACAGTATTTTCAGAGCTCCCAAACATGCTGTTAGCTTATTGCTGGCTCACGAGTGCATTGGCATGATGAGCGGCTGGGGATCACACTACATACACGTTTCTACCTCTCAAGTCACATCTGTCATTGATCTGGATGATGCAGAAAAAAAGTCCATGCCATTTAATCTCTATTAAGTCAAATGAGTGTAATACTGTGGCTGTGTAGTCAATAAGTTCTGTATGAGCTCAACCAACCTTTTAAGGTAATGACAAACAAGCCTTAATATTTCTTCTCTTTCCACGATAGTTTGTCTATACAAGATACAACCTTCATAAAAGCACCCTGTGCTCAGGACTGAGGCATAAATATAACGTCAGGCTGAATAAAACCACATGTGCTTTATTTGTGCATAAGGATAATAACCAGTCTCCACCTTTGCGTCCCACTCCAGTGGTTTTCCAGTCTCCGGCGCTGAGGTGTCCCGGTTGGGACGTTCTCACCACCAGGTGCTGCATGTCCCTCCAGGTTAGATTCATACTGCGCGCACACACACACACACACACAGAGATGAAGGTGAAATAACTGTATTGACTTTCTGTCATGCAATAGCTGCAGGAATTACTTTCTACATTATGCACATTATGAGAAAAGTCAGGTTTCGCTGACCTCAGCGGAACTACAACACAGCAGAGGTAATATGAGGAGCAGGACATGGAAAAGGTCAGGACACTGTGGACACAGCTGAAATGTGATCCATCTCAGAACATACAGTGAGGGTGATCATAAGCTTATGAAATATTATACAGAGACATGGGGAAAAAAACCCAGAGTGGTTATTCCAGGCTGCCATAACAAAGCTACTGACTCACATTAAGCTTTCAACATCAACGTAAAACACCAGTAATAAAATGTTCATCACAACCAGTTAGGTTGGGAGGTCAAAGAACACAGTAAAAGTGAAGATTTAATACCACAGAGGACAGTGTCCATTCCTCTCTTTAATGTTAGTTTCTAATGAGGTCTGGGACTGTGGGACGGGGTCACCTTCCACAGGATGAAGCATCTACAAGAGAAAGTTTTTTCTCCTCTTATACAGTAGATTTGTGATGTGATGTGGTGAGCATCCATCAGAGAAGGAAAAACTCTTTAAAGTAATCAAACCGTGAATCACAGTGCTTACCGAGTTTGTCAGAAATAGAAACAGAATTCCTCTGAAGCACATCAGCATTCACATCTCACATCCTCTCATGTGTTATTAATGGACAAGATTCCCCATCCACTCAATGTCACCTCAACCAAGAGCCATATGCAGAGGGGCGAGGGAGGGATAATAAAATAATAAAACAGCAGAAAGTCTAAACCCTCTGGCTATTAAATGATCCCATCTCTGTGAATTTCAGTGTGGTCCCAGCCTGATAAACTAGCTTCCCCGTTATTACTGCTGCCTTTCAGAGGGAGTACCTACTGGGCTGCTGCTCACTGGCAAATACTGACTGATGCTCTGCGTGGGGAAAACCTGAACTCTGTCAGTTACTGCCCATCTCTTCTGATATGAGAGCAGACAGAGCTGAGATAAGCCAGGAGGGGCTGAAGATAGATACCTGCTCTGTAAGGTACTGCAGGATAGGATTTGACAGCTGTCATCACTAATGTGGACATGAGGAGAATTATGCAGAGTGGAGGACAGCTGACTGATAAGACAGACTTGACACATGCAAGATATGATTTAAGATAGGAAAACTAATGTAGAACACATTATAGTTGCTCACAGAGACTCACAGCTGCAGTCCAGTGTGAATCACGGGTATAAAATCTTCACTAACATCTCTACAGGTATTCAAATGTTTGTGTGGGCTGCAGCTGCAGATTTATCCTGCTAATTAACTGATAATCAAAAGCTTAATTTGCTGTGCAAAGGCTTTCTGCTGGGATTTAGCCCAGCGTTGATTCCCAGAGGTGTCTGCACACAACTACACCGTGAAGCGTGTTTATTAAATCAGCTGCAATATTGATAATAATATTTTTAGATTTTTATTTGCAGAGTGCTTTTAGGAGTACTTAAGGGTGCTATTAAAAGTTTGCAAATTGAATTTGGGGTACAATAAAGATCATAAAAGAGATGAATGGTTTTAAAATACTGCTGTGTCTTTTATACTTACTTAGCCTCCAGAGCAAGAGCGATGATCCCAGCAGCCAGTGGGGCTGAAGCAGATGTTCCTGTGTGAGAATCAGTGCATTTCTGCCTCAGGTCTGTGGTCACCTTAGAGTAGTGAGGATAAAGAGAGAAGCACATAAATACTGAAGGAGAAACACAGTAATGTGACACACAGAGTTTCCCCATTTCAACATGAATGAAGTATTGAGAGAAGCTGAGGGTTAGGGACAATAGGAGCTTCGCCTGGAGCTATGTGAGATGGGAAGAAGAGAAAGGAAAAGTGGTGGAGGGACGGAGCTGGTAGGTTCAGTCTAAGGTCAGTGGATACCTGCCAAAGGGTTGCAGGCGGGAGCTGTGAATATGTGCCAAATCAGCTCCAGCCAGATCGGATGGTGCTGAGACAGAAGTCCAGGTAAGCTTCTGCACATATTGCCTGTCAGTGCCAGGAAGCTAATGAGAGTCTGTCTGGGTCCCGATGGAGGACACATCAGAAATGACAAAGAAGCCAGGAGCAAGACGGGCGGTGAAGGTTAGGGATCTTTGTTTGCAGCTTTTGGCCTGGCAGATTGTGGCACTAATGACCATTATCTGTAGGAAGATGCTCTGGTGTGAGAGGTGTAAACAAAGGGAGGCCAGGTGTCAGCACAGGCCACCTGTTAGGCCTCAGAGTTCAACACACACACACACACACACACACACACACACACACACATTCCTGCACTTAGTGTGAAGTGAGGACCGAGTGAAAAGGCCTGCAAAGTGAGAACCACCAGTTCTGTTTGCTTTAGA
>JBAMHV010000010.1:22747804-22765101 GCA_037177535.1 Pseudomugil gertrudae
ACATATTTTAAGGGTTAACAAAGTGAGGACCGGCCAAAATGTCCTCACTTTGTAAAAAAGTCCTCACTATGTTGGTTAAAAACTTGCACCGGTACTCACTACGCAGCAAGTACAAGAACACACACACACACACACACACACACGCACACACACATTCAAATTTCATATACAGTATTCACAGTGAAGGTGGAGTAATTAGAAAGTAGTTTAATTTTCAGCCTTTTGGCTTAAAAAGATCTAATCTGATAAGATTACAGTTTATTTGACTTAAAATTGACATTTTAATATTAATACATCTAAAATACATATTTCTTATTGACATCTTTAATACATTTCCAAGTTAATAAATAACTAAAATAATCAGTTTGTTAATCATTTATTCTTTGTAAACATTACTGCTAACATGATCAGTTCCACAACTATTCTTATTATTAATATAATTATAAATATGAACTTAAAATAAATTAAATTATAAATAAAATAAATAATGATCATCATCTGCTATTTTTTCATTTTATAATCCAGAAATAAACCTTTTTAAACCAGTCCTCTGATAAATGGCCTTTCTGTGATAGTTAAGGACAAATTAGTGAACCTTTGCACGTAGGAACATTTTGTTCTCTGTGGACACCGTAGAGATTTAATCACAGCAGAGTGTCGTTAGAGGCATCCCGCTTTGTTTGAGAAACAGAAAAATCACATTCTTTAACCCCCCTGGCTTTCATTTCCCAACATGATGTTTTCCTCAGGAGAGAACAGACGAAGCAGTATCAACATAGCCAGGATATCTCCGTTACTGGGATGACTTACCCAAACATTAGCAGTTCTGATAAAGCAGTCCGACGGAACCGCTTATCATCTCAGTCGTGGTTTTCACATCTTGATCAGTGCTCGCTTTAATAACTGAGGTGGCGTTTACAGGGTCTGATCAATCGCAAACACGGAGAAACCCCGCAGAGCAGCATACTTCACCGTGGAGGAGCAGACAATTATTCCTCAAAAATACGAGGAATCTAAACACATCATCCAGGCCAAAAGCAACACTGTTGCCGCAGCAACAGCCAGGGAGGAAAGCTGTCAGAACCCTGCAGACGCTGTTAAACCATGAATTTATGAGATTATACAGCGGTAATTCACAGCACAATGCAAAATGGACGTCACAGAACGTTTCCTTTACATATTTTATCCTGGTTCTTCAAAGTCTCGTTTTGTGTTCTGCTGTGTGTAAGCAGTACTATTTACTGCATTATTTCAGATGCAATCCTAGTGAATATAAGAAACACAAACTCTGAAGCGGTCAGTGGCGGTGAAGCCGTAGTACAGAAAACCCAGAGATAAACCCAAAGTTATCCTGATAAGCTTCAGCGTACAGCCCTCCAGTCAACAGATCGGTCCAATAATGGACTTTTTTGTGAGCTCATGCTGGATTTCTTTGAAAGCCTCAGCCTCCAAAACACAACAGACAACTATTCATCACAGGAAACACAAATACTAGTTCTGGACAAAGGGAGTGGAATAAAATCATTATTCCATTAAACAGCAGATGCCAACAAAACAAGCGCTGCTTTATCTCTCTCTTTTTAAAAAAAAAACTAATTTAATTTAGCCCACTTTGATTTGCCTGATACCTCTCTGGTGTATTTGGGAGAGAATAACAGATCCATGGTTGTTTTATGTTAGGCCATGTCCCCGAGGCGAGGCTTTCATCTGACAAGCATTTTGATGGAAACATGTCGCAGCTCTGACAATATGTCCGCTTTCCTTCATGCATCTTACAAATCAGATGCTTTGGTATTTCACACTTTGATGCCTTTTTTTTTTGCTTTTTACCATAAAAAACACAAGTTACTGCAAGATGCACTAAAAAAAACCCAAACTGAAGCGCTGTATAAGCACCGACGTTTGGACTGTGTGACTTGCATGGGTACTTTTTGAGATCCTGACATTTACAGTGCATTCAAGCTTAAAATCAATCCTACACAAAAACAGATATTAAAAGTGTGTATGAGTGTGTGCACCCACTATCTGCTTCTCCCCTGGATTCCCAGAGCTGAATGTGGTGGCGAGGGTGGAGGAGCAGGGCTCGCTGTACCACGGCACATTGCCGGACTGCGTGGTGCTGCTTATGGACAGCGTGTAGATGCTGTTGGTGTAGCCGTCACAGTTACAGCTGTCCTGTTCCCGGCCGCCGTTTCCCGAAGCCCAGACAAAGATGGAGCCCAGTCCACTTCTCCCCTGTGGTACAAAAACAAGAATACTTTCATACATTTACAAAAAGAAAAAACCAAAAACCTTCACAAGGCCGTTTTTTTTACAACAGTTACAGTTCTGCTTTTAACACAATCCTGCCAAGCACAGATGGCAAAAGGCAAAGATATGGACCTAAAATGTCCTGACCAACCAGCAACAATCTCACCCCATCACTCATCCACCTCTGTCTGAGTACATAATATCCACATTGTTGTCTTTTGTTTCAAACCCTTGAACAAAGATGGTGGATAGCTTCTGAGTCTACACATTTCTGAGTGTTACTCATGGACAAACAACACCAACTGCCTTGGCGAAAGCAAAGACTGTATTTCCTGTAAACCAGCTTGTCTCAACACCCGCTGCAGTTCTCATACCCATATTTAGTGTAAAACGCCCTGATCAAGCAGCAACCTCATCCACTCGCGGCTCCTAAACAGAGCAGATCCCCGTAGACTCCCATGTAGAAGGGAGTAACTTCACAGCAGAATAAAACATGTTTACAGCCTGGTACAAATATGTTTTAGGTTCAATAGATCTAGCTTTATTTTATGGAACGATGTATATGTATGAGTGTATAAGAGGAGCAGAGCGTATTTCTAAGTTCCTGTTACACTTATTTATGTTTTGATGTTATGTAGAAAAGAAAAGATACGGCTACATGCTAACCAGTATCGTATTAATCTGCAATGACAAAGGAATGTGACTATAGATGAGGGTTTGTTGTTGATGTGAAAAATTGTCTGACAAAGTTGTTTTGTCTCACTGCTTAAGCGGCATCCCATTTATGTGCCTTCTTTCAGAAACACTGAAGCGCTGTAGGCACCGTTCTTGTTAATACATCATAATGTCAAGAGGAACACCAGATAACAAACAGAAAAAATGTAATTACAATATGCACTCGAGTTGAATATAATTTCAGGGCAAACAGATGACAGTGTGTTATGTACGTCTAAAATACACATTATATTTGACATACATTTAGTTGTGCAGGGCAGTGACGACTTTGGTGCAAATGTCCTCTTCTCAGCAACAGAGACTGTCCTTTATTGATCCAGGCACGCCGCTACGATTAGAACACTGTACTTATTCCAAGACACATCGACTTTATTTTCATGCCCTTTTCGCTCAGCTGATTTAATTACTGCAAGTCTTTATTTGATAGAACCCCCCCCCCCAGCGTTGACAGATTACTCTCAGCTCACACAAAACAGCTTTCATCCTGTTCTCAAATTGCAGGCAAATTTGTACAGTTATTTTATTTTGTTGCCCCTCCTGTCGCTTTAAATGATTTGAAGTGGTCCTTTTTACATTTGAAGGCCACCGCCTACGCTGCTGACCTTCTCTCTCTGCTGACCACCCCTGGGGCTGGGCAGGAGACAGAGACAGAGGGCATCAGGGCATCTGCTGCTTTAAAATCAGCCTCAGGGTGGAGATCAACCTCATGAGTATTCCTAAGGACATGCAGGCATGTTTTTTTTCCTCCTAAAATGCCACTTTAATTAATCTGTAGTTATCAAGTTTTATTGTACTTTTTCTGTTTTTTTGCAATATTTGAACAAACTTTCATTTCACTTTCATTTTTGCTAGATTTGTAATAATTTACTGAGCAGCTCACGATGCTCCTGTTTATGAAACTTTGTTAAAAATCAATGAAACTATTCAAACTGAACCACAGCAGCATCTTAGACACAGTGAAACTAATACAAACCTGATTTCTGCTCCCTACTGTGGCTGGATAGCAAAAACAAACTAACAAAATCTTTGACAAAATCAAATACAGATATTTACTGTCTGTTCTGATGCAGTTAATCAGTTAAAGGTTTAGCTCGTAAGTCTACAAAGGAACCATAATTGGACCTGAAGACAGATTTTAAATGAGCTTGTTCAGTGCATTTTTATAAGGATTATCCATTTAATTTTCTTAATGGACTCCTACACCGCCTCTTGCAAATAATCTCTTTAGAAGATGGGATTAATGTGCTTCTGCTGAGTGTTTGATGTGGCTTGTATAGAACTATATGCTCATATTACAAGCTGTACATAACATTCTCGAACTGTCCAGCCTAATTTATGACCCGACGCTGCCTTCTCAGCGGGACACAGAGGCCAGATGACGCTGAGGCACCAACGTTATCTCCCAGCCAGGAGAACACACGCTGAACCAGAGAGGTTCTGTTGTTTATGCTGTCAGGCGATCTTTTTTCCTCACTAACACACCGTGATGGGGAGCATTTCACATTTTGGGATATGATCTATGAGTCATTCTGTTCCATGGATAATTCGCAGCTCCCTTCATTTACACACCAATTACCGCTGCTTTGAATGCAAGTTCTGCCGCAGACACCGCAGCTGTTTGTTTCTTTCCATCTCATCTTTGTCACCGAGCTGCCCGATTTACCCTTTTTCATATCTCAAAGTGACACATGAGCAACGAGGACATTAGGCTAAGGTAACATTTAACAACTTTCTATTGTCTGATTCTACTCAGCCTTAAAGGACGAGTAAATGGCCAATTAACTAACTCACCTTGACTTTGTCCTCTTCCCACAAAACGTGTGAGTCAAACATTATTAAATTCAGACAGTGTAATGGTGGAAGTGGGAAAAATCTGCTCTTGCATCACTTTATGGAACAGAAATAGTTATTCTTCAACACAAAACTTTCAAACAGCCGTTTTAGCTGACAGGAGAAAAACGCAGTGTGTATATGTAGCTTCAAAGGAATAGTTTGACATTAGGGAAATATACATATTTGCTCCAGGAAGCTTCTGGTCTTGATGTTGTACTGAAGTTGGTTCCCCATGGATTTGAGTTTCCTCTTTTCCAACCAGAGCCCAACTTTATTGCTTATCCAGACTAGTTATTTTATGCAATGCTCAACAACTTCCAACCAGCTATTTGAATAGTTTATCATTGGGGGGTTAAAGGGACTGTCAATTTATGTATGTGTGGTAATGTCAAAAGCATAATATCCTCCCAATAAACCCCACATGGTGTAGTATGCATCTAAATAACAGGACCTACAGAGATTTTGAGGCATTTAAGCAGATTTCGTTACCTATAAAGATCATTTCTCCACTTAACCAAAACAGACATTTCATTTAATGACTTTCTGCAAGAAAATAAATGTCTTCCAAGTTTAATAATCAATTTCAAGAGCTGAAGTGTAGTTACCAATACAATACAGAAAAATAGCTAATTACAGAGCTAATATATAGCTATAGCTGTGAAGCTGTGTGACATACAGCATCAATCATACAACTGACAGTTTTACAACATTTCTAAAGAGAGAAAATCTGAATTTCATGACATGGCTCAACATGTACCCTCCACACGAGCCTTGCAAAGCCTGCACAAACACAGAGCCTGTTTATCACTGACTTGCATCACCGCTCCTTTAACAGCACTCAAATTGTTGCTGTTGTGACAGAAAAATGCCTTTTTTACATTCACGGTTATTAATCCAGAGCTTTAACTGTCAAGATATCATCTCACGACCAAACAACTTCAGCAGGTGACAGGTTTGGACTGTAGGCAGGTTTAGCGCCTGGCCTGACTATTGTAATACATTCAGTGGTTTGGCACTGTCTGATGAAATATGTAGGACCTTCCCTTAAAAAGATGTCACCTACTTGGCAGCATCTGCTTCCCAAAACCTGAATACATTGTTCGGTATTAATGGTGCCGTCACAGATGTGCATGTTACACCTGCAATGTGCAACAGTGCAATACCAGCCAGGTGCTGGGTTTATAAGCTGTGAGATAATATGACTTTGCCAATCATCATCTTAAATTAAAGATAGTGACAACTTCAAATGGACACCTGAAAAGACATAGTTTTTTTTCATTTGTTTTTAGCTTTATTTGTGGACGCAGAATGCATTAGATCACAGGCATTTTTGATCTAATGCTGTGACTACATCCATAGAATCGTGTCTATCTGCAGTTTTGAGCCATTTCATACCAGTTTGGGACATGCTCATATCTGCAGAGATATCTCCAGTAGCTCTTACATACTGGAGATATTCTCTTTTTGTGATTTAACACTGACAAATGTTACTAACAACCTTCCATATCTTTACTCCTTAAAACATCAGCTTTTCCTTTTGTATCTAATCATGTCAAACTAGTTTTCCGATGCTCCACCTGGTGTCTTTTTCCAAATCTTTTCTCACTCCTGTCCCTAAACTCTTTGACATGCATTGCATTCAAAACTATTTCACAAAGTGTCCTGACTTTTTCAGAAACAGAGCTGTCCAAGTCCAAGCTTACACACTCACTGACCTTGGTAATTCCCTGGAGGAAAGCCTCCTTGGCCAGCTTGGCAGGGCCATCCAGCGACTTGCCGTCATCCTCTGGGCCCCAGCTGGCACTGTAAATGTGGATGTGCTGAGGGTTGAGGCTAAGAGAGTGAGCCTCCACCATGTCTGTCACGTCTCCATCTAACATCCGAACTCCTGTAGAAAATGAGCAGACGAGGTTATCAAACTGAACGCGCTATAAAGAAAAGGTGACAGCATCAAAGTGAGCGTATGAATTTAAGGATCAGAAAGTCGGAGAGATGTAAAAACCTGAGGGAACAAAAGAAAAACAACAAAACAGAAAAACAGATGACAAGAGCAGAAAACTTGTCATAAAAGACTGAAAAAAATGGGTTAGAACTAATCCCCATTTCATCCTCAACCACAAGCAAGAAAAAACCCAGAAAACTGGAAACAAAAAGATGTCATTGTGAAAACAAACAACTCACATCGTTTTGGTTTTAATGAGTGAAAACACAAAGCTTCACCCGTGGTGACTGCTCTGAGGAACGCTACGGCATTTTACCACCACATAAAGCTACAGCCAGTGGTTAAACCCAGAAAGGCTGTTTCCTGCCCCCGTAGACAATGCACTGATAACAGAAAGTACACGTGGACAAATCTGACAGACCACAGGCGAGATAAAGCTGCACCCACATGCACCAGCACATGCATAGAAATGAGCAGAGGGTTTGCAGAACCTCCAACAGTCTTGCGTGTCCACAGGGTAGCACTAAATGTCACCTTTCATCATACCTGAACGCAACCCTGTTCTGCGCCTTTGAAGTTAGCAGCCTCAGATCACTCCTCTGAACAGTAATGGCTGAAGAGAGGCATGAAATAAACCACCCTCAAATAAGGTCCATTACTGGTGGAGGACCTCCAGACATCACAGGTAACATTATGACCGACGATGTCAACATTTTAGACAACGTATGCTGATAGAGATGCAGAAAAGGCAGTAATTAGTCTGGAGGTTGGTAAATATCGACTGGCCAGTAACAAACTTTAAGTGGACTGATATTTGCTAGGTGATCGCTATGCAAGAGCTGTGCTGCAGCAGTAATGATGATTACTGTCGTAACAATTCCCATCAGCTTCCTGCAGCTTGACGATTCCTTATTAAGACGCCGCTGTGCGAGTTCCCTGCAGCCGCACAGAGGTAGAGGTAGAGGTAGTGTTGCAGCTCTGAATGTGTATATGTGAAAGCAGGCAGGTAGGTAGGTGAAAAGAAAACAGTGAGCCAAGTTGGGTTAATTACAAGTTTTAAACACAAAACACTAATCATCATTATTTTGTATGGACACACACATTTTAGTGATTGTACAAACATGGCTGTTCCCATCCTTCTCTTCCACACATAAAGACCATCACGGTGAGCATTTGGGAGGAAATCACAGCTGCTGATAAACAATCCACTGACCCCATGACGTGAACAGATTCACAGAGGAGTAATTTATGAGAGCCGGGCCAACGCACGGCTCTGTCGGGAGATGAATGGTAATGAAGACAAAGAATGAGTGCTGTGAGAAACATCTGCGAACGGGACTGCTCCGGGATCCACGGGCTCCGCTGAGTCTTGTTGGCTGCCGTCACGGCACTGACAGATTGCTTCATGACAAAAGTTACTAAAATCCTCCTTGAAATACTTTGCCAGGTCCAAAATGTTTACATTTAAATCACACATTTCAACATATGTTCCTCCTTAATGCAGGTCTGCACATGCTGACAGCTTTATTGCTGTTTAAACAAGAGCCTGCACAGAGACTGAACGACTTCTTAGGCAGCTGATTTACAGCAAGATGCCCGCTGCATTGTAAAGTCACTTTCCCTAGCATCAGCGTTACGCTGAATTTACGCCGTTCTCTCATCAATGAAGAACTCGAACAAATGCTTC
The DNA here is from genome assembly GCA_037177535.1 of Pseudomugil gertrudae. Taxonomy (NCBI): domain Eukaryota; kingdom Metazoa; phylum Chordata; class Actinopteri; order Atheriniformes; family Pseudomugilidae; genus Pseudomugil; species Pseudomugil gertrudae. The sequence continues at coordinate 22,756,252 of JBAMHV010000010.1, forward strand.
AAATATTTATCTTGCTTTTTAATTAAATAAGCAAAAGAGTTTGAGCCAAAAGAAGGGTTGTTTGTGCTAAACTTAAAGATCAGATTCAGATCCAGTCATGTATATTAACATTAAATCCACATGTTTCCATTTACAACTGCGTGGTAATGTCTTAAAATACTATCCACTAACCAATAGCCATTATAACAGAAGTTTAATTCTTGCTTTCAGTGAAATTACAATGAATTTAATCCCCGAGAAAAACTAGAAAAGCAGATTAAAAGCTACTCCTCTCAGTGGTTAAGGTAAGGTCCATTCACGTCATACTAATGTATGATTTTGCAGCTCGCTTATATATATATATATATATATTTAAATATATATATAATATATAAATATTTAAAATACTGGAAAAATTCAGTCAAGCAGTCAGTCAACAGAAGTCAGTGGTGCAGGAGTAACACCAAAGATATCAGCCTTATAGCTACCACCATGTCATTACTGAAACATAGACTGGTGCTACAGTAAAACCAGTGTTGTGACTAAAGCGGCGGGCTAAACGAGTCCAAGCAGATCTAATTAATATAAATGTAAAGTTTATTGTGCATATCGTTCTAATTAAATGATAAAAAACTCATTTAAATTAATAATAGCCTAATTAGTCATTGTGCTTAATTAGGAATATAAATGGAGTTCTCTCACTCACCTCCTATTTTTGCATTATAGGCCACACCGACTCCGCAGACGCCATTGTTGGCTGCAGCGGCGACCTCTCCTGCGCACCGAGTACCATGTCTGTGGGAGGGAGAGTCAATAAAAGCATTAAAAATAGACATAAGAGGTGAATCATTCCCATCATAATGAATTCTGAATGGGGGTAAAACATTTGACCTGTGTGTGGTCTTAAAAAAAGAATCATCAGCTGAATTCCCCGAATAGAAAAAAAAGGAAAATCCACCAAAACAAACATGAACGCGTTGTAGAAATCCTGTTTCTCTGCGGCAATAATGGATGAAACTTCCTAACAGCACAGAGAGCTTCCGCTTTTGTGTGGAACAGGAAATACAATTAGAGATGTGAAGGACACAAGAAATTTCTCTTCAACACAACGGACATCAACAAGCTTGCTGGTCTGTTGCGTTACTTTAAACTTAAGAGGTTAAATAAAGTCACAAAAGCTACAAGTACCGCAATGAAGGACACAAAGAAGCAATCATTATGGGAAGCAAATAAACAGCTTTTCTGCCCCAAGACCTTGAAAAGCCATTTTCAAACTTTACAGTTCTACAATACTTTGCTCTGCTGAAGCTTTAGTGGCTTTGTGAAGTTTTCTACGAGGTTTTAATATTTGTGCTTTCATCTTGCCGTTGCAATGACAGTATTGTTCAGTGGCTGGAAATAAAGCAGAGGAAAATGTATGGTCATGTGTTCCTTGAACTTATCAGAGTTGCATTTGTTGCATTTGCGATGACAGTTGCGACGTTCAAAGCCGTCCAGAAAAAGCAGCCTGAGTCCGAGGAATGTTTCTTTTCTTTTTAAACAAGTTTGCTCACGGGTGTGTGGTTTTACGCACTTTCCAATGAAGGCTGATATTTTTTATAAGAGCATACATAATATGAGATTTCATGCTTGTGGAAAACCCTGAACATAAAATATTGAAAACCCTCCTCTGTTAAACACGAACACTTCAGAGAACTCCTCCGTTGACTTCTGCACATTTTCTCAGAGAAAATATAAAAAAAAATATATAAAAAACCATTTTCTCCTGTGACACAGGCTACAGGGTTACTGGAAGAAGGCTCTTTAGATAAAAAAAAGGCTGATTTTTGTCTTGTCCATGAATACAAAAACCTGTCACAAACTAACTTTAGCTTGACAGAAACTGGCTACAGGCTATCCAAATAAAATACGTTATTGATGTGCTTGAATTATTCACAGGGACCCTCATTAAATCTTTCAAGCAGTGATGGTTATCAGAAATAAGACAAGCTGTCAAACACACTGAACCTTCACAAACAAAAGCCACTGCAATCCCTTCCCTTTCACACAAACACACTCGTGCAAACAATGATGAAGTAAGAATTACAATAAAAGAAGGAGTCACTGGGGGAAAGAGATTTGTGTTCCCTTCAGGTTTTGGTTTAAAGTGGCGTGATCAGACTGCAGATGCATACCGCACTGTGAACATTCAGCATTACAGGTCGTTAGGATCATCTCTGGATTACAGTGCACATGTCTGACATGGAAACTTTTACCGAGGTGCATGTTGTCTGAGCAAAGACATTTGCATCAGCTGTTTCAGGAATAAAAAAATATAACACGTTCTGCCAAGCACAATGGTGATGAGACAGAGGACAAAGTCTTTTCACAGGGTCAACACACACACAGTGACACCTCCAGCTGGAGTCCCAGCTCCGTGATATCTAATTGGTCTAAAATGGTTCCAGCACAGAATCTATCACTTCTAATTCTTCCTCTGTTTGCTTTTTCTTTTTTTTTTACAGGAAATTAAAAAATGGGTGAGAGGGGAAAAAAAAGGTAAAATGCATCTCGGCTGTCAATAACGACATGAAAGGGGTTTTTAATCTAGCGATCAACTTGGACGACGAGGGTTTTCTTCCACAAGGATCCTAGCATGTACGGCAGGGCTCAATACATCCCAGACACATTTAAAATGTAATCATTACTATCAAGCTAATAAATGACAGCTTTACTGGTGATGAATAACAGCACCTGATGATGAGTGGACATCTCCCATAAGAGCAATACGCCACCACAGCTGGAATTTATTAGAAGTTGTTTCTTTGCAGAACTTCTGAGGGGATGGATATTTTTGTGAAAAATGTTGCTTCAAAAGACCAAAATTACTGTTGAATAACTTGAAGGACTAATAGGATTCACATAAAAAAAGCTTTGTTTATTAGAAACACTGAGAAAAAATACTTGAGGCACAACCAAGGATTTTGGTTAAGCAGAGTCCAGATGATCTTTTAACAGGGTGATGTTTGTGTGTGTGTGGAGAGGTGATCTGACCTTTACGTGATTGCCCAGTGTTTGCTGTTTAATCAGAGCACTAAAGAGACACAGACCAGCCCACTCATTACATTTTACCTTTCAACTGTGTGTGTGAAAAACGCCTGGACTTGCTTTACAGGCTCATCTCTCGGCATTAGAAGCTGTGCAGAGTGGAAGCTGAATGAAGAGCAGACATTAATGCATAAAAGGAACAATAGTCTGGTCTACAAGGCCAGTAGATTTACTGTTTTTCCCCCTTAGTAGAAAAATAGAGGAGATGCAAGGGTGTCGTTCCCTTTATTGACTGGGAAAACTGGTCATTAGTGCTAATGAGGCGCAGTCCTCACTGATGGCTCTTTCATATTTAATATCCACATTCAACATAAAACAATCAGAGATGAGATCTGCATTTGAAGAGGCAACATTCAGTGGCTGACTGCTGCACACCAGTCTCCGTTATTCAACCAAATCTTTCCATTTTTATTGCATGTACAGGTAATTACCTTGCAGCATGAGACTATGGAGTACATAAAAGGAGCATTGATTGCAAAAGATTATAAGTGGCTGTGTCATTCCCACACACAGAGACCAGAGAGCATGCTATCTGAAATGATGGCCAGTAATGTGGTTTAAAAGTTACGTCTGTACTGTGCGTTGGCTAGTTAATTCACATGAAGCTTCATGAACCAACAGTTAATGACTTTTGTTTAAAGAAAGCCTTCGTCTTCCATTTGGTAGGTCAGTGATTTGGTCCCAAGATTATTCCATGTGTCATTGTGTCCTTGGGAAAACTGCAACCGACACTGTCCCAATGTGTAAATGCAGGGAAAATGACTTTGTAGACCATATATAAAGAGCATGTATGCAATAAATACACTGTATGGATGATTGAGAAACATAAAGTGCTTCATTTAGCCTTGACAAGGTGTGATATAAGTGTGGAATATTTACTTTAGATGCCTGCATCTGCACATACTAAGTTTATTGTTTCATCCCCAGTGTCATAAAGCTGCCTTTATGCTCCAGACAGCACATATCTTCAGACCAATGAGCCACAGATGTGGTGCCAGGCAGGGGATTCAGCCAGGGTCGGCAGAGCGAACACAGAGCCACAGGGCTGAGAAGACATTTACAGAGAGGCTTCACACATCAACTGGAATACTATCTGCAAGTTCAAGTGTGTGTGTGTGTGTGTGTGTGTGTGTGTGTGTTTAGAAGTGAGTGATTGACCTGGATTGAATTCAACTAAAAAACAGCCAGACAGCTTAATATATCCTCAGAGGCATGCCAGAGCAGACAAAAGGGTTTACGATGGGTTTACAATTTTTCTTTCAAATGTCCATGAAATAAATGCTGAGACACTTTAGTGAATACCTCCTTTCTATGGCTATTTAGAAAAAATAGGAAGCGTGTCAGAGACACGACAAGAAGCAAGGTCTGGCTGAAGTGTAGTTTAAAAAAGAAAAATTCAGATTTTTAAAAAGAAACGTAAAAGCAGTTCTAACTCAAGACAATAGCAGCAAAAAAACATTTATATTTAAACAGCTATTTGGAAAAGCAAAATAAGTCGTCCAAAATACACAAAACAGACAAAAAGCAGAGCTTAATTCAACGGCTGAACTATTTATACTACCAATGTGACCTTTCTTATCTTATCAGGGAGAGCTAAAGGGACAGCCAGGTAATGCTTTTATCTCTCCTCCCCAGGACAAGCGCCTGCATTTGGGGAAGTCATTGTGCTGCCATATACTGGAGAATGTAGACGCGCCATAAAAGACAACCTCTTTGGACAAGCTGACCAAACAGCGTGGAAATGCGTGGGCTATAATGTATGCACATCCATCCAACATTAATACAGCGTATTATATGCTGCTACAAAACACAGCATCATAGTGAAGGTTAAACATTACATGCATTTCATTTTATCTGTTACACTAACACCAGTCTTTACCGCAACTTGCAGAGCAATGCTTTGGGCCAACAGCACAGGCAAAGGGAAGTCCTTTCTGAGTGTCTGTGTAGAGCTGTGTTTAATGTGGGGTTATGTTGATGGGTCACAGCGACTTGAATGATGACAGCAGCGCTTGCTGAGTTACTGAGCAATGTGGATCCATGAAGAAGCTGAAGTCTAATGTTGTTATTTGGCCTTTGCAATAAGCAATAATGTAAGACAAGTTTTCCTCCCATATTAAAAGGGAGGAAGTGAGATCAATTCACCATAAAAAAAACCTGAATGAGGCGATATTTGATGCTCCTGAAGGAGCATGTTAATGAAGAACAGTAATAGTTACACAAAAAAGACCCAGGGAATTTATTTTGACTCCCAATTACAAAATTATTATTATTATTTTTTATTGCTTATTGGTTAAGAAAATAATGAATAATCTTTTCTAAACCAGCATTAAGCTTTTTTGTTAACACAAAAGATTTATTAAAAAGTAGAACATTAACATCACACTACTGGTTGAGACTGGTTAGTGTTGAAATCCACCAAAGACGACTACGGCAACACAGATGTGTTGCAGCTGATCCGGATAAAACAGTAAACATTTTGGTATAAAACTACAACATGGTGCACTGCAGCAGCAAGTTCTCAGCCCAAAACAAGCGGAGCGAATACAAAACATGAAACCAGACTTGGGTTTTGTTCAAACAACTCCTAGATCCTCCTATCTCATGAGCAATATAGACTCATTTTAGAGGGAGGGTATTTAACAGAAGAATGGGGTTAATTCAGTGGAGGTAAACTCCAAACAGCTTCTGATATTTATGCTTCACTCACCTTAACAAAGAACAGTCTAAAGAGAAGCAGATAAGGGTTTTCTACTCAGTAGCACCTTTAGGCAACAGAAAATGGAAGGAGAAAACATGGTGCAGCTTACAGACGATTTTAAATAATCTTTCAATATATCTTTTAAAAATGTTAAAATGAATTTTGGCTAATATATTAATCTTTCATCTTCTGTCGTATATTCACCAGTTGGTCTCTGGGAAAAAATCTGGGTTGCATTTTTTACCGGATGCTAGATAAATAAAGCCGAGCTGAGAAATAGTGTAAAAACAAAGCAAGCCAGCAGTTCAGACTGGCAACAGTACATAAACCATTTACTCAGGAAAATATACACAAATAAAACAATGAACATTTGGATAGAAAGAAACCCATTTATTCATTAATTCTGAGCTTCTGTACGTTTGTTTTGAAGCAAACGTCACCTTTAAAAGGTGCTGCTGGATTTTGAGCACTTTCACATAATTAGCTCCGTTCAGGAACTTAAACAAGCTCCACACTTTAAAAACAAAATAAAATATTTAGGGCAGAGTCAGAGCTGCTCAGTGTTTACTCCATGCATTAGTTAAACTTTCAAGTTTAAAAGTTCACCTGATATTATTAACAGATTCCTGAGAGCGAGCCATCCGCTTGCCATGTGGCTCGTATAGCATTTGGAACAGAAATATGTCTGACCATGATTAGATTTTATGTTTATAGACAGCAGACAAATGTGGCCGCACTTACACTCATGCAGTGTTTGGGTTGTGTTGTGTAGCATGTGTGCTAAAATATGTATCGCCAAGTGTGACTAATATCCAACCAATGCTTGGCTAAACTGTAGGATCTGTCTCTTGGCATTGCTCTGTTGGTTTATCTGTTTTAGAAGGACTGAATAGCATCCGTTCACTGCTGCTGCCAAAAGAATTAGGTTATTTTCTGCTCTTCTCAGCTCGGCTGTGGCTTTAGGCAGGTCTGTTCAAATGGTTACGCAGGAGCCAATTGGAGATCTCTTTTTACCTGGGTGAACAGAGCTCCTTTCTCCGGCACCATTCAGAAGATGATCAGATAACATTGCTAATAGCTATTAAGAATTTCAGCTCTGAATACATTTGCTTGGAATTAACATGTTTTCTTTTCTGCCCACCTAAGTGGTCACTGCCAAATCATCACTATAATGAGCAGGAGGCAGCACATTAGGCACTTTTCCATTAGTACCTATGCGACTCTACTCTACTGGCCTGGGAGTACTATACTCTACTCCACTGCTTTTCCATTATAAGTCACGATCCTCTAATGTGGGAGGGGTCTGCAGAACACCACAGAAAAACACAAATACCATAGAAGAAGATCGACAGAAAGATAGAAGACCTCACTGTAACTTTTTACCGTGGGAAATAGACTCATGTAACAAATCAAGAGATGGAGAACAAGACAAAACACCCTGGATCCTATCAGACCAATCAATGGACGCCAGCCTGTGTAATTCACGCTACCCGCACGGCCCGACACGCTTAGAACCACAACGAAGTAGGTACGGAAAATGTAACTGCACAGTTTGACAAATCCTAATGGAAACGCTCTGTTTCTGGGTATAGTGGTGTAAGGCCGGGTAGAGTAGGTACTAATGGAAAAGCGTTTTTAGATAATGAACTGATAATGGCACTTTTCAGTTGTTATCAGTCCGTCTTTGGGCAAGTATAGATACTTGAAGACACAGTAAGTAATCATTAATTTCCAACCTGGAGGTAGTTTAGACTCTCCAGTATGTCTGATCCCATGCTTTTTAAAGTAGGACGTGTGTGGACCTGCAGGGAAGTTTTCTGAGTCTATGAAGAACAGGATCACAAAACAAATGATACGTCTTGTAGTACAGGGGTAGGGAACCCTGGTGCTCGAGAGCTGGGATCCTGCAGATTTTTCATGTATTCCTGGCCCAACACACCTGATTCAAATGAACAAATCACAGTGCAAAGCTTGATAAGCTGCTGGATCCATTTGATTTGAATTGTATACTATATATACTACAACCCCTCTATATTGAGGTAACAGCGTCAGCTGTGCTGCTGCAAATGTAACATGTTACTCTGCTGTATAAAATTTCATGATTGAAGAGGAAATATACTTTTTTAATGCATCTATTGCATCTAAACAATTTAGAGTCATCCAAGCAGCAAAGCATGTTTAATGATTTCAAATAGCCTCATATCAGTCAAAGCAACTCTCTGGAAAGAAACAAATAGCTAAATATACAGAAGCATGTGCAAATGGGACCATCTTCAAACCCTACAGGCTCAAGTGCTCTAACATCCCATTCATCAGTTCCCAGTCAACTGGGCTGTGGTAATATTGATTGACTTTAGGTGATCAATAATGTCTTGTACAATGGGGTTCAGATCAGGACTGTCACCTCTAATCAATAAGGGTAATACCTTACTAAAATGTTCAGAAAAAAGACGCTTTAAATCACACTATTCGTTTCGTTGGGAAAAAAACACAGCAAGAAAGGAAGAAAGAAGAAGGAAAGCCAGAGGATTTGGGTTTACGATGAAGTCTGTGCCAACATCTCCTCCACACACACACACACACACACACACACAAACACACACAAAAATACAGTCCAGTAGTCTAGAAAATAAATAAGCTGCCTCAAGCAGAATAAACAAGACAGAAGCAGAGATTTATAGGATTCAGGCTGGAAACATGCCGGTAGCTTTGTAAACCGCAATTAGTAAATTTAGTGTAGAATATTATTTTACACATTTTAGAAGCTTGTTTGTGCATCATGCTCTTTTCATCCACCCCTTACCACTATGTCTCCATTCACACAGAAGGGAAACAGTCAGTGCTAAAGTCAGAGGATACTTTTGTCAGTCAAGTGTTGGTTCAGACTGACAACTTAAAAAAAGATATATGATGCTTTTAAATCCTTCCTTTTAACATGTAAATTATTGTATTGTCTGTATAAAGCAGAACCGCAATGCTTTGGTCTGAATTCCTGCTTATTCTCGCTCCACACACAACTTATAACCCTGTTCTGAGGTGTGTCTCGCTCCACACACACCTTATAACCCTGTTCTGAGGTGTGT
>JBAMHV010000010.1:22783186-22801806 GCA_037177535.1 Pseudomugil gertrudae
ATACACACACACACATATATAAATATATATATATATATACACACACACACACACACACATATATATACACACACACACACACACACATATATATACACACACACACACACATATATATATACACACACACATACATACTTGCTATGCTTGTCACTGCTTTAACTTTAAGAATTCTAAATGAAGACGTTTTGTAAATAAACTTTTTGGTATTTAAGATTTGCCATGACATGTCAGGCTACAATAAAATGCTGACTCATTTGCATTTATAGGCAGAATTATTTGGTTTTAAGTGAAAAGTATCTCAAAATTCACACCCTTCTTCTATCGCCATTATCGCAAACAAAAAAACAGCCAGAGATGGAAAACGCCTCTTCAAGTCTGAGGAGCTGTTACCTTTGTCCAGATGGTTTTGCAAAACAAACCATCTGGTGTGTCAAGTAGGTTGAGCCTCCTTGTCAGAAGTATGTTTAACAGCAAATGCATCACTATGCAACAGTAACTGGTATTCAGAAAGCCATTTCTAAGGAACTTTAAGTCTGTATCTTTAATAAGTTACCATACACGTATCCAATCAGCTGCTCATGTATGGTGTAGTTATTTATGATGATAAACAGATGATTGTGTTGTGAAGAGAAGGTCTATATGTTTTAAAGAGAGGCACAAGTGAAGATGTGTGTCTGAACTAGAATAACATGAGTTTAACATGACTAACACTAGTTTCAGGTCAACCATAATTTCACTTCAGTGTGGGAAGGGACAATACCGCCTACTGCCAAGCTGAGAAGCATCAAGTACGACTCCATTTGCTTTTGTTCCAGCAAAAGATCTTTTGTGAAATGATTATTGTAAAAGAGAATCTAAATAATGACAGCTTCTCAGGGAACAATAAATTTAAAATTTAATAATGCATGGGCTATTAGGAAATTGCTTGCTGCCTTCAAAAGGTAACAGCATAATAATCTTTTAAATTTACAGCTAATTACCATATCCCAGCATAAAGACTTGTTTTATTTAGTTTTCTTTCTTCTCCAAGAAGACATCTCATGTTTTCTTATGCAATATTGTCTCTGTGGCTGTCATGGTTTGACCGAGATGCAAGAGATTTTTATGTGGAGGCAAGTTGCTGCTTTATGATGGATAACAGTGGCAAGAGTTTTATCCCAAGTGGAAATTAAATTTCCCAACTGTACATGTACTTTCTTTTGAAAGAAGTTTGGAGTTTACAGCTGTGTTTTACAGTAAAGATTTTCCCCGAGGATTAAAGACTGTGGGAGGGCTGCTTCATAACCACCTGGATTTGTTTTGCAGGGAGCAGGACTACCATGGAGAATTTGATCCCATTGTCAGGGTTAGGCTTTTGTCACCGAGCATGTAATTTCTGCCTTTCTCTCTTATTTAGTCTTTGATCTGTATTATCAGTTCCTGGATCTGAAGAAAAAAATAATTGGTGCAGAGTAAGTCGGACTTCAACAATAATCCAGTAATGCCGTGTTTCTCAATTCCAGTCCTCAGGCCCCCCTAAAACATGTTTAAGAGGCAACCCTTTGTTAGTACACCTGAATTCAATGAATGGCTCGTTAACAAGCTGCAAAGAATGTCATGGACAGGTTAATGAATTTGGGTCAGGTGTTGGATAAGAACATGCGTAAGACATGCAGGGCAGGGGGGCCAGAGGACTGGAAATGAGAAACACTGCAGTAATGAGTCAAAAGGTTCATTATTCTTCCTTTGACTTCAAACCAGACTACAACAGGCAACATGTGACCAGAAGCAAAGATTCAGTTCCATGTAGGAAAGTCTGTGCTCTGGTCTTCAAAATGAACCAAAATGATTCAATTAAACTTTACCAGGATTTCAGAAGTTAAAGGTAAGGCAGGACATCCTGCAAAAATAGGTTTGAGAAAGCTACACTTTTAAAAAACACAATTTAAAAGCCCAAACGTACGGGGGCCGACAGGTGCAAACACGCTTCATATAAGAAAACATGTTATACTCATGATATAATAAATATTATATTGATGGACCAGGATTAGGAAACAATGTAAGAGATGACTAAATATTTTTATTTTTCGTGTCAGAGCATTAAAATATTTGGCTGCAACTGGGGTGCGAAGGAGAAAGATTGCTTCCTTTAATGTCAAGCAGTTGAAAAATGAGATGATTGTGCAGGAAATTACAGAAAAAAATGATTACAGACTTGAGGAGACAGAGTGCTGGTGTGAAGTCTGGGAATGTGGAGCTATAAGCTGCCATCAAGCTAGAAGCAGGATACACCTTAGATGGATTGCCTTTCACAGGTCACACAGTGACAAACAAGACAGAAAACCTCATTCAAACTCACCTTTAGGATCCATTTAGAAGCATAAATATACTTTAGTTTTTTCAAACTTAATTTTATGTTCTTCCATTCATGTTTAATGTGCATACCATGTTTGTTATAAACTTTATCTTTGCATTGTAAAGGGATAGTTTGGTGACAGACTGTTATTAGTGGCCACTGACAGACCTTCAGAAAACACAAAAGCAGAAATACAATATGGATAATTGTGGCAGTGTGTGTAAGTCTGTCTCTTTATTCCTGATAAGAATATGTTCTTTTTTCTACATTAGAGCTTCTGTGTTGACTTGAACAAAACCTAGCATGCATAAAAAGTGATTTAAAATTTCCAAATGAAAAATGAAAATGAAGATTTTTGCATGTATTATTTTAAAAAGGATGCTTTATGCCAGCTGTCCTTTCTAAGCAACATGGGTGCATGTCATGGTTTTAAAAGACAGCTGAGATTGAGTGGGCAGGCATGTACCGTAGATGCTTCCTTCACTTGTGTTGGGCATTTATTTAGCTTATTTACAGCTATGCTTTGCCTTGGATTGGGTCAGATGGACAGATGGAAGGACGAGCGTGGACTGTAAAGAATACAGAGTTTGACAAGCTGTCATCAGTGCTGGTATTCTTTTTTCTCTTGTGATATACACACAGTCACTGTGTAATCCAATCTGTCTTTTGGCCTTTTGCTGCCAACCCAGAGTGCCACAATGAGCACTGTGAAAGCTGACAGCAGTCTTACCTGTGGTTCTTCTTGCAGTACGATGTGCATCCCCTCATGGCTAGACAATGCCCTCTTCTCCACGGCATGGTGCTTGAAGTGATAATAATCTCCAAAAACCTGCACAAGCACGAAGGAAAAAAGCAGTGAATGCACCTGCAGCCAAAAGCGTCCTGAAAACTCCGGCGTGTTCACAAAAGCATTCATGTGAACAAAAGCACATTTTCAGAATTTTTCTGCAAAGATCTGAAAACATGTGCTTATCACATTAATAAGGCTAGCGGTGTAAAGAAACATGTAGCACAGAATAAATCCTGTACTAAGTCAAACATTTGTACATTACAGTGTTTAGCATGGCCCAGCGATGGACTGGCAACCTGTCTTGGGCGTACCCTGCCCCTCGCCTGCTATTTGCTGGGATAGACTCCTATAGGCACTATAAGAATTGAATGAATAAATGCCTTAATATTAGTATTTTATTGTTTTAATATGAGGTGTTATAATTGGTAAAAATGCCTGTCAAGTACAGATTTAAAAAGACTCTAGATCGTGTCTCGGATGATAAATGAACCTTTTGCAAACAACAAAAACGACAGTAATACAGCTAACATGGGGGTGAGGTGAGGAAACTGTACTTCTCTACACACAGATGAAAACAATGCTAGAGGCAGTTTGGAGTGCTACTTTCTTATTACACTCACTACACAGCAGCAGATGGACAATCTCTATCGAGATAGAGAAAGCTTTTCTGAAGCACTCTTCATGCTGATGTTATTGCTTGCCTCGCATCCTCCTCATGAAATAAGGACAAGTCATCAGGTGACAGCTGTCACCAAACTGTGCTTAACCCTCAGGGAGTGCTTACTCTTTTTTAGCCTTGCAATATGGCAGCATGCAGCCTGAGCCTCTAGTCATGTCAAAGCGGTTGACCCGAGGGTAAGATGAAGACCAATTAATTAATAAGGACATCCAGAGGTAAGTGTGCTGAACCAAAGCAACCAAACAAAAAGGTGATAGAAAAGGAAGTTGAGCAACCCAGTCATTCTTTAAATGGTTGTATTCACCAGAGAGCTGCCTCCATTTGAGCAGGAAGCATTGCAATCTGTACAGTGGTGTCACTGGGGACCAGCTCACCTTCACAAGCCCAGTGGAGCGGAGGAAGAGGGGGGAACCAGGAAGGGGTGAAGGGGACTGAGGATTTGACAGGCCGACCAGGCAGGATGGATGTGTGTGAGGAGCAAGAAGAGCAGACGCAGCACGATGGAAGGCTCTCCTGAGGCTGCAGGCTGATTCTGCAGGCAGGCTGTCTGCAAGCCGAAACGGGCTAGAGGCTCCAGCTTAGAGGCCAAGCCAAGCAGAACTAATATAAAGCCAACGAGCCAAACTGACTTCATTTACAATTAACACCTGATTTTAAATAACTCCCTGTGATGAATTATACATACACAGAGTGACGATCAGGTTCAAACTAAAATTTAAAAGGATTGTTTTTAGTATAAAGTAGAGTAGAGTATAAATCATTGAACCGAGTTGATACAGACACACCACATAACCGATATAGACTACATTAAGTAACATAATTAACAGTGAGCAGAGAGGTGACCTTGTATGACAGTACGATAACGGGACACTCCCCTCGGAGACACCGCTGTGTCAGTTCCATAAGTGATGTTGATTTAAGACATTATCATTAAATCAGACAATCGGTGAATGTCCTCAAAGACACCTGACCTTAAAAATAATGTCAAAGCCAAAAAGGAAATAGCCACTAGATGAAATAAAATTAAGGCGTGATGAAAGATATGACCCCAGGAATTAATGAGACCCACTTTTGCATTGATTGCAGCAGGGCAGAAAGCTAATTTGCACTATAGCGGGTTAGCTTTACAGTGGGACAAACCCATTTCCCACACTGCTGATGTCCTCATTTCAAACTCAAGTCCACAGGTTTGGGGAATTGAGATGGAAACAGAGCTGTAGCTGAGTCATGCGTCTCCAAAAGCTTCAACTTGAGTGAATCATGCAGAATTTGTGTGAGTGTGGGCATGTGTGTCAGAGATAATAATTGGGAGCACTGTAGGTCATTAGTCACTATGACACTATGCCCTGAGTCTGCATTAGAGGCACACTGCCCTTTACACTCCTCATGGACACTGCATGAAGTTGCTACCTCTTACTTTAGCTGCTTTATGAATCACCTCTGTTAAAGATTAATGCTGTTTGTAACACACGAGCAGGAACCGTGTGTGTGACATAGAAAGGGTTTTTATCAGTTAATTGATCATTTCTACTTTAATTTGCCACAAAATTATTTAAAAAGTTTCCTCAACTACACTAAACAAATGTGTGCATTTGAGAAGTTGTAACCAGTCACATTTTGTTTGTCTGATTAAAAGATGAGATGCATAAAATAAAAAAAAACAAATCAATGACTCAAAAATCATCATTTTAGCTTCACAAGAAAAAAAATAGTTGTAAAACCTCAAAGTACATTCCAATAATGTACTTGCACAGTTCTTATTCTGCATGAAAAGCTGTGCGACAGAACAGAAATCAAATTATTTCTATAATTAATACACGCCCAGAAATTTCCCTTTGGCCAAATACGAATCTGCATATTGTGCTGCAAGAGGTGATGGCATTGCTTACAAATATTTTTCCAGAGGCATGTCTGCAGAGCATGCAGATCGAGGACAAAAGGAAAAAACAGTATTTGGACATTTCAGTGTAATTTTTATCAATTAAAAGAACAGAGTGGATTTGGGTTCAGAAAACAGGAACATCATGGACTGGAGGTTCAGTAAGAATGGTTTTGTAGTTCATAGATTTAATAAAATGTATTTCATACCAAACGTCTGCATAATTAACATCCATAAAGTTCCTAAAGAAAAGATGCATGCAGTGGAAATGTCCATGTGATACTGAGTGAAAGAACAACAAGTTTAAATAAGATTTAGGAAACAAAGTGAAATAATCTACTTTTATTCCCACAGTTGTCCGCTGGGAAGATCCCACTGTTTGTTTTTATCTTTCATTCTGAAACTCAATGAGACCTAAATTTTACTGGGATTCATAAATATTTCAGAGCTATTAGTTTGAAAACTTGTGATTACAGCATGATGAAAAATGAAGTGGAAGCAGCACGATGAATAAGACATTCCTCACCAGCTCAAATAAATCCCAATCGTACAAGAAAGGCATGTTCTAGCTTCAGGTTTGTTAGATTTCTCTTTATAAATCATCTTTATTGATCACCAACTACCACATGTTTTCATCCTGCCGTTCAGAGATCATCATCAAGGCAACCTACTGGAGACTACCATGAAAGACTGTGAACACGTTTGATGGGTGTTTATCGTCTCTGTGGACAGATGTTTCTCTATCTGAGTGCGTCGGTCAGAAAACTATGGGGGTGTAGTCCTGTTTGAAGATGGGTTTTGTCCGACTCGGGAGTACTGATTATCTTTGTGATGAAGACAGCTGAGAGCTCACCAGTCAGAACATCATTTTATTGGACATCATAGCTGGTGTGATGCCACTGCAAGATGGTCCCTACAACTTTTATGACAACAATGTGTGTAGCGGCAGTAAAACCACTTGAGACGACTTTGTTGTGATACTGGGCTATATAAATAAAATTGAATTGAATTAAAACCCCCAAACAGCAGAATAAGACAGTGATTTGCTGGACAATTTCCATGGTGGTTACAATGTAGGTCTGCAACTGCTGGATGAGCTCCACTTTCAGATTTGATTTATTAACACGTCTTTAAGCCGAGGAAAATAAAATTAGTTTCATATTGCTTTAGCAGCTTTCAGCTAGAAGCCACCTTGAGAAAGCCTAGAACTGGTTTGAATGGTAATGAGTTCAGATACATGAAATTGGACTTTCAGAAGTCTTCTGATTATATTTTGTACCTGATGATAATTCAAGGTAGTTTCTGAATCATTGTCAAAAATATCAAATATTTTTTTCCCTCAGTTTTACACACACATACATATATATATATATATATATATATGCTGTGAACATAAAATGTACTTTTACGCAGGCAGTTTATGAGTCTGGGTTATCTTGGTGAAAGTATTAGAAGTTCTATAGTTTAATTTGCTTAGAAACCATCCACTAAGCTGCAGACTTGTGATAAGAGAAAATAAAAGGCGCAAAAAAGATCGTCAAAAGCTGAAAAAAGCATAAATATCCTCTATGCTGAGGCTGCATTCTTTGTGGCAAATGTTCCCACTTTACATCTGTAAATCTGCAGGGATGGGCAGCACGTGTTGCTATGGTAATTAGCATTTAACATGGAAAAATATTCCAGCGTGTCAGTGTTTGCTTGAAGCCCCCTTGTACAATCACAGTAAGAAATCAAATATAAAATGGCATTATTTATGAACTGAGATTTGGTTAAATTGGATTGATCTGATGTGAATGTCAAGTATTTCAAGCTTGTAATCTGAACAACTTTGAACTTACAAGAGTGTGTGTTTGAGGAATACAGACGGATGTGGGAGTTAACACGTTGGCTGAATTTGAGTGCAACTGACATTAAGATTGCTTATCAAAAGCTTTCTGTCAGTCTGAGAGTTATGTGAGACATCAGAGAAGCATCGAGCAGTTGCACGGCCCACTCACCACGTCACTGTTTTTCCTTTAGATCTTTAATTCCTGAGCGTTTTTTCTTTTTTCTCATCTAACTACTCGCCTTGCTGGGCAATGGAAGTTAAACACCCTTTACAGCCAGATGTCATAAACAGGTCATAACCTTGAAACTTTCCAACAATCTACCAGGGAATTATAATAACCTGCTGATGTTATAAATCAGAATGGTTGTTAAAACTTTGAGGCACCTAAAAAGTGATGTGTCCTAGAGTGTTATCCCAGATTTTTGCTCTATCCTGTTCTGGTTCATGCTATGGTGGCTGCCATGGTCAGCGGCCACCTTCTGCCACACTTGTTAAGTCAATATTGGCCAGAGGGGATTGGCATCAGGTCAGTGGTCTTGAAAAAAAAAAACGAGAAATGCAGCAAGTTTTCACTGGGCCGTAACCTAATATTATTTTACAATACACAGTGTGCACTTACAAGCATTTAGGCAGCTCTCCAATATTACAAAGTGATGCAGCCATAACTATAAAAGGTTTTTTCTTTCCACTCCTATCGAGCCAGTGAGGACAGAATTATTGCACTGAATTGTTGAGACATGTGCGTGAAATTTGTTTTGTGCCAGACGCTCTGTGGTCATCTCGAGTCAAAGGAAAAGGGAAACAACAAAATCTCCTTTTTCTTATCACCCAGCTGTAATCCTGCAGAAAGATGATGTGAAAGGTGTAAAAACTGGAAGCATGTATGGATTACAATTAACCCAGGCAACAAAATGCTTGCATGTTCTTGTGCATATAGAGTATAGACTGAATAAATTAGCTCACTGCCAAGCAAGATCTATTATATTGATAAAGATAGTGGAAGACTAAACACATTTCCTATAATTGGGAAATGCTAATGGAGCCATATAAAATAATAGGAATTGGTTTTAATCAAATTAATCTTTGAAATAAAAGTACGAGTGCTGGAAATGTTGCAAACGGAGTGATTTACTCTAAATATGAACACCAAAGTTCACAGCCCTTAAAGCTCAGTTTTTAACTAATCTTGATGGACAGTGCTTCACAGAGGAAATAAAAGGTGTAAGAATCACGGTGCTCTCTTCTACAGTAGCTCAGTGCTCGGTGGAAACCTGTGCTGCACATCTTAGATAGAAATGTCAGAGGCACAGCGAAGCTCATTGATCGCAACGCATCCCACCAGCTCCTCATTCACTTCTTCTTTTAAGGTCGTCGCTTTTCTTTTCATTTGTGTTGCTCATTACCTCAAAAAACACACAAAAATGCCAACACAGATATCACGGCTTTGCTTTCTTTGTTGCTTAAACTCTACAGATATAACAAATGTGTTTTAAATGTGTGCTATTTAATCTAAGGCGGTTGAGAGGCAAAGAGAAAACATATAGTTGGTGTCCACCGAGCCACCGGGCTGCCATCTTTCGGGCTAATTACAGTCACAACTTTGGGGTTCCGCTTAGTAAGAGTAGCTCATTATTTTCCCCTGAAAAAGAAGCTAATTGAGTCTTTTCAAATAATTGCTAATTATTTGTTTGTGTCTTAACTCCAGTTTTATTTGCCAGCTCAGGAGAGTTGTTTTAGGAAACGCTGAGCCAAAAGAATTTTGGCTAATTATGAGGCAGAAAAGCAAAAATTGAACAAAATGCCAATGAAATATGTCCCTGCAGTTGTTAAGTGGCTGAAAGGTGTGATAAGTGATGGGGGATACGGAGTACATGCTTTTCAGTAAAAGCTAAAGTGGGGTTATATGAGCAGTTGAATCATGTCGATCCAATCTTTTCCTATTCTAAGAGAGTAAGGCACAGGTGGAATATAAAAGAAAGGAGGGAAATGAAAGTGAGGCAAGAGAAAGAAATCTATCACAGGAGAATATATGAATGGTGGAAAACTAATCAGTACAAAAGGCATACGTCACTGGAAGAGCAGAAATGCCGAGTCCCTGCTGATGCCTGACCTTTAGCTAATATTACCATAAAACTTAGTTTAAACATATTATGGCTATGTAAATGACTTCTGCCTTAAAATCCCTATCAGGATGTGTGATTCTATGGTTGATTAAAGATGGTGAAGCTCTTATATATCTCCTTCGTCTTGATAAAGTATGTGTAGCATCAGATTAGACCAGAAGATTAAATAGCCAGACTTTGTGAATTTTAAGCATCTTTTATAGAGAAAAAAACAAATGATATCCAAATGTAGCTTATCTTTGTGGTAAAACTTTTCAAAGACCAGATAAAGGGTAGAAAAAGGAGAGGGGCCTTATCAAAAACCAAACACAATAAACACAAATGTACACACAAAGTGAGAAAGATGAGCACACAAAGACAAGGCTCAGAGGCAGAGAGAGGCTCAGAGCCTCTTTCAGAGCTGCTTAAGGGCTGGTGCTCTGGTTGGGTCTTCTACAGCCAGAGAGTCACCCAAAGCCATGTAATACTGTCACTTTAAATTTATCCACATATTGACCTTCCACTGGAGCAGGGATCACCATCTCAGGTCCTCAAGTTCCAGAGTCCTGTAGGTATTGAATATCACTGTACTACAACACACCTGATTCGAATAATATTGATTCCCAACAGCTTGTTGTCAAGTTCTGCACAGATCAGTTAATGACACACTCAGCTGACAGGTGTGTTGCTGCAGAAAAACACCCAATACCCACTGGGCATCGACCCTCAAGGACAGTAGCTGATGATTCCTGCAATAGAGCATTCTAAATGTTATTAGACAGTCACAGTGCAACAAGTTCAACTCAATAAATACAGCAATGGATCATTTTCCATGCAAATAGAAACCTTAATGCCCCCAAAGCTAGTTTTACAATGACGCAAGAAACAACAATTGGTGTTTGTGAACACCGCTGTGCCAACCAGTGTTAAATAAGAGCATGCTTAAATCTCATTTACATCAATGTTTTGAACAGGATCTATGAACACCAGCTGACTTTATTCAAACAAAGATGAAAACCCTTTAAAAATTCAAATGGTACTGTGACAGTCCCTCTGCAGGGGCTTTGGGTGGTTTTCATTAATGTGACTGGTGATCTACAACAAACAGCAGGAAAACGAAAGAGCTGAATTTTTTCACTCATACTTTAACTTCATTTCGATGCGGTGGGTCAGTTTTATGTTCTTCTCTTTTAAAATAAACAGACTAAAGGCTTCATTGGACTTGGATTTTCAAAAAATGGTGGTCACAATACTTTTAGGCGTTGGGGCTTTCCAGGGCTAAAGCCTGTGCTGTGACAGTAGAAAGAGAAAAAAAATGGGTCTAAGTCAGGTTCTGGCAACCCCCTGAGACATCCAGGTTGCAGCAAGAATATAACAGCACACTCACAAACACAAATAAACAGTGCATGCTCACACACACACACACACACTGGCCCAAAGAAGATCGAAAAAGATAAAAAAAAAGAGACCTTGCATGTGCAAAAATGTGTGAGAAGATATTAAATATTTTAGATGACTCTTTGCCTTTTTAAGTTGAGCTTGAAGCTTCAGGTAGAATTCTAAGTCTCAAACCCATCTCAATGTGTAACGTGCATGAAAAATTAAAAAGCAAGTTTAACAAAACTAGACAGTTCAATATTCATGAAGTGAAAGCGTTTGCCCTTGTAATGGCAAAATCAGTAATCATACTGTAAAACCGCTCTGATGTTTCTGAGCATTGCTCTAACAGATCCAAAAGCAGAGGAAGCTAGGCATAGCCCCATGAAATATTACCGTTACCATTCACTAAGCAAGAAACGGAGAGAAAAATCAGCGACAAAGAGCGGAAAATAAAAGAACAGGGGGGATGAAAGAGACTAACACACATTCAGATTCACCAGTAAACAGAATTTTTACTAAACCTGGGGCCACAAGGGGCCTCTTCCCTTTGCCGTGGGGGAGAAAAAAAAGCAGAAACGATTCGAAACATGAATATTACTTCTGCGGAAAGCAGAGGAATGAGATCAAACTGAGTTAATTTTGTAGCCGTTGGGAGCAGGGCAGAGCAAACAGACTTCCTCAGCACATGAACAGGATCAGTGCTTCTTAGATGTAAAGAGAGAATAAAAGTCCCACCATGGTTAGCGCATCTGACAAAGAGCTAGGACGATAAAGTATGGCATTATGTAAATGAAGAAAAAGAAGAAAAAAAAAAAACCTCTAGAGTGAGTTTAAAAAAATTAAAACACTGGAACTGGAAATCGTACGGAATACTGAACGTGTTGAGTGTTTGGTATTCAAAACGGTGAGGATTCACAAGTACAGCTTGAACGTTGTTGGCCTTTAAATTACGTCTTAAGATAGAACGTTGCCTCCAATGTCATGTCACATAAATTTAAAAGCAATTCTGAACTTAGGTGATGCAACCACGAGCTGCACTCGACACAATCCTGCAGTAAAAAAACAAAACAAAAGCTACTTCTTCCTTCTCCTCAACTAGTTTAAGTTATTAGCACCCTGATGCTCGAGCACTTCTCATCTAGTCTATAGGGTCACGAAAGCGCACACTTTCCTGAAGAAAGAAAGTCTTACTTCTTGTTAGAACAAAACTACAGTCCATGAAAAATCAATGTGAAGAGCACTCAAAGCTATGTCCTATTGATTTTTCATAGACTTAGATCAGTCAATCTATCAATGCAAGAAGGAGGGAAGGCAGAAGCCCAGAGAGAAGGGCTGTGGGTGTACGGCAGAAGTGATGGACTATTGAAAAGGAAATGTGCAAAATGTCCTCCATCTACTATTTGCCCTTCACTTCAAGGGCTGTGCTCAGGAAAATGGAAGCTGTCAGCACCTTCAAACATGCAAAAGGAGATGCAAAAAACCCCACTGCATAAAAACCTTAAAAGAGATATCACCCGACACTCGTTTAAACATAGCAGAATGATGAAGCGTAACTTGTGTTCACACATACAGACACACTCACACCTCCTCCTCTGTGTGGCGAGGTCAGTACAAAAAGACAACTCCAGCCCCCGGCAGCCCCCCACCTCCTGCTTGTTCCTCAAACGGTGGCCTGCTACAGCGTGCTTGGAGTGTGTCAGGATTCTGGATCATTCGTGGAAATCAGCACACTGGTCTTTGCCGAGTGCAATGGTGCCACAACATGTCGGACTCTGTCGTGTTACTTTGCAAGAACTGAAGTAAAAAGCTTCCACTTGCATTTCCATTCAACCCTGAGCAATTTAATCCTTTACAGTCTTTCCTTCAACCCCTGTGAGTCTTCCTCTGGTTCCATCTATTTATACAGACAAGTTGAGGAGCTGTATCTACCTCCCCTCATGCTGAGACATTTCTGTAAATTATTGGTGCCTTCCTATCGGCTGACAGACTCAGACTGTATGTGAACACATTACAAATGATCGCATTTATCTTCAGTAAGCCAGGACATTGTGGATTCTATCTCTGTAGCATTTTTCCTGAGGTGCAGTGATGTTTCGCACCTCTCCTGCATTGCTACAGTATTTTGCAGCACACTATAGAGCGTGGAAAAAGTGCCGCAGGTTAGGGGTGTCACAGGTAATCCGGTGGCACTGAGCAAAGATTGTGTTGTCTGCTGCTCAGGGTAAAGCACAGTCAGGACACCTCGATTCTTTTGGTCTTCCTGTCAATTCTACAGATAAAAACAGACATGGTGCATTTATCGTGCTTGCCCAAAAAACGTCTGTATTGAATCATTCTTCAACCTGTGAAGCAAAAGCTGATTGTAGAGAAAAGTATATTCACTTTTCAGTTATAGTAAGAGTTGCAGCGACACGAAGCAAAAATGATTAATCGATTCTGTCAGTTTGTATTTTATAAAAACTGTTTTTACAAAAGGTTTGTTCATTTAAAACTCCAGCTATTGTTTGTATCACAAACTAGTATTCACAGCTGAAATGTGTTATTGATACCTTTTACCAGATCATTAGATCATTTTAATAACGTTCTGCACAGAAATGCAGAACTGTGTGTGTGTATTATTTTATTTATTCCTTTTATAAAAACTAAAAAAACAGATTGTGTTCTATTTCAGATTTCTTTTAATCTTTATTCAGTCAACCTTTTCGAGCACCGCTTGTCCAGAACCAGCCAGGTCGTTTCTTTGTAGATCACTGAAACATGAAACGTCAGATGGGACAAGCTCCAGCTACAGCGACTCTCCACAGGAACAAGTAATAAATATGCATATCAGAACGTATCATTTCTGTATTCCAAGAGGAAGCTATATGTGAAAATGATATCACACAGAATGACCTGGATCCAAGTTGTGTATACAAAGACTGTTTTTCTTCCTTTTATCATTTTTACTATTTATTCTACACACTGTTTTGTGTTTTAATTAATGTGTTGTGTTTTAATAATTATTTATTATCTCTTTGACTTTTTCTTTGAGCTGCTGTAACAGTAAAATTCCCTGCTGGGGATCAATAAAGTTTCATCTCATCTTAAAAAGAAAAAAAAAACCAATAATCTCACACATATCTGCACAGTAGATACCATTCTTTACAAGATAAAAGCTAAACCTATAAAAGTAAAAGTTTGAGTGGAGTGGTGTGGGCATCTTCGAACTTAAGCTCGTTGAAATTCATGGAACATTACAGCTGTGCCTTGAAGCTTTAAGTATAGAGAGTTGAGGACATCAAAACATGGTGTCTTGAGTCTGAGAATTGCATTGTGTGCGTACCGAGAACAGAAACCTGAGCTTTCAATATCCTTATGGCAGCCTGAAATATCCTCAGTGAGGGAGCTGGCTTTGTGCCCGACTCTGAGGGGATACTGGAGCACTTTAAAGCGTAGGATTATTATGAGTCATGGCACAAATAGACTCAAGACACATAAATATGTAAACACAAACCCTGTTTCATCAATATAAACCTTGATTGGCAGACACTTAAACCTCCCAACTCGTCAGCTATAACAGGAAATCTCACATTTTAAGCTGAGACAATGAGTCACAATGGATAATATTCATTGTTTTGTTCATAAAGAATACTGTAAAGAAGCATCTTATACCAAGGACTGTTTTACAACATGACTTCAAGTCTGCTTCCATGGTGATATTTACCACTTGCTTAAAGGGTGGTAGAAGATTAGAAAAATATAGCCACAAGTACAGCGTTAGTGTACATATACAATGAAACATCGTATTTCCAATTATAGCTGCTAATCCAAGCATGAAACTTTTGCCCTTCAACTTACGCAGCCACCAAAACTGACAGAGTGGAAGATATTAAGTGCTCAAAAACTCTATTATACATTTTTTTGTGTCCCTATTTATTGTCAGCAAGACATAAACATGGGATGTGACGGCAGTGAAAAGACTAGTATCAGAGCAACCAACCATAACTTACTGTTTTACCTGTACGGCAATAAGCTGTCGAGTGTTATTTCCGAGTAGCCCGACAATACACACATACGATCAGCTGAAACACTTCAAAAATATTTTAAGGTCTTTTGTGAAAGATGCCATAATTACTGGATATTAGTGGTAATAACTTTAAATAGTTTCAATGATGAAAAAGAACACTCTACATCAATAATCAATAATGTGAATGTATAGTGTGAGTTCAGGCTTCTTCTTTGTGATATAGGATTTTGAACCTATATTACAGCTGGGGGCATAAATCTAACACAGCAGAAACACTGGGACTGAACTACCACTCATACTTGCAATGTGGGGTGTATGGATTTGTGTGGCAGCATGGAAAACATGAGAGAACAGAGCACTTACTATAAAGGACTCTTGTGCAAGGTCCCATGATAGCCTTCATAACAATGATAAATGGCTGAAGCCTTCTGCAAAGCTACAGAATATGAATAGAACATTTAGGATTTTTTTCATTACGCCTCAGCTAGAGGCCTACCGAGGTGGATTTCTGCATAACAGTTTGGGATTTAACATCTGGGAACCATTATAATTTTTAACCTTTTGGTTTTAGATGCACACACTCATGACAGAGCCACAGACGCTCTACACATGGAATGAAACAGCTCGGCGTGCTGTGCTACTAAAACACAACAACAGCAGAGCTAAGGGCACAATGTCAACAGCATTGTTGAAGACTTCTTGATTGTGCATGATTATCTCTCCATAAAAACAAACACCACGGCTTCAGAAGGGTGTCCACACATGCAAACACATGCAGGAACAACAGGGCTCATTTGCCTGATAAATAACCAAAAACAAAGCAATCCTAAACGAGGATTCTGCAGTGTTGATGCAGCACAAACCAAACATTTACAATAGTTTAGCAAATGCAAGAAAACGCCTTGCTGCTGAAAAAGCCAAGTCTGTAAAATTAAGTATTTTTATTACATAAACTCCCATCAGTTCTGTTTATTATGACGGAATACCCTGCAGTCTTTACTGCAGTACAAAATGCAGCAAATTATGAGCTTAATGCAATGTAGTGTGACTTGTAGTAGGGCTAGAACAAAATGCAGTCCCATTATAACATTATGTAGACTATAAATTGACACTTCTTGCTTCTGGACTCGAGCTCCTCATGTGGTGGCATTTTATCATGGGATGCGTTACTCTGTAGTGTGACTCATTAATAAACCTTTCCTAGTCCCGTTCTTGGGTTTCAAACATAAATCAAGTGTGTGAAAAATGTATTTTATCCTAGTGGAGGGGCACTGATGGAAAATATATGCTTATGTTGGCACAGGCTTGCAGGGAACAGAAATAAGGAGGCTTGTAGACAAACAGTGGATGCAGTCAATCCAGAAGTGCTGTGGAGGCCATTTCCCACAGCTGCAGCTTCATTTACTGTATATCTGGGACTAATTCTTTATCAACAGCTAACAGCCTGAAGATCGTACAACCATTTGAATCCAAAACCCTTGATATGTTCTGGGTCAAGCGCTCCATTTTTACATGTCAGCTTTATTTGGAAGAATGCGGTCTGAGGAACCTCGGTGCATTTACATTTTTAGAGCAAGCAGCCCGTGGCATCACAGTGGAGAACAGAAATGATGCAACACAGTTCCATATTTACTTTCTTCTGTGGTATTTTAACCACATCGAGACTTTCTAATTCAGGCTGTGAGTGATCGGGCTTTATTTTAACTACAACATACATCTCTGGGAATGTGGCTGCATGACAGCACCATCATCCACGCACATATTAGAACTGTAATGGCTCTGCATGGATCATTAGCCACTAATTACACAAATGTACATTCTGATTTAAAATCATTACATTCATTTTAGAAACAAGTGTTAATGTGTGACTACTTGATTCACATCACTATATAATGCAAAGGTTTATTTAATGAAGCTTGTATTTCTTTGTTACCGCCACAAATAACAGAAAATACTTCAGTTCTCTGTGGATAGTTATTGACAATAAACTAAGCCACCAACTTTCTGGATACTCCAGGAAGAAGCTAAACACATTACTAATGGTGCCTGAGTCAGAGAGGCAGAGCTGCCTTGTTATTTCACCATCACTCTTTGTCTTGTCTCTGCTAAATCGCATCACTCTCCAATTGATCAAGTGTCACGCTTCAGAGAGAGCCTGATTACACCAGCCTCGCAGACCTTTTACGTTTCTCAAAAGGTCATACTTTTACTTTTACAGAGGCGCAAAGTACACATTGCTTGGCCCAACTTTTTCTGGCATCATGTTAAGCTGTCAGACTTTTGTTTGGATGAAGTGGAAATAAAAAAAAGGGGGGTGAATCGATTGTGGAAAGCCCGGGGCTTGGCTGCGGATAACAATGAATTCTCCTGGCACTTATTAATGAACATTTCAGTTGATTTGCGTTTCACTTGTTAATAGAATATACATTATTTTCTCTCCTACACAATAATGCATACTTACAAGTCAGTAAGGTCAGGAAACAGCTATTTGAACCCTCCCATTATTATTATTGCATAATTTTCTGTTTTTCTGACTTCAATAATACATCACCAAATGTAAAAATGAATGAGACACTGGTTCTGGATTCTCATGTATGGAGCATAGCAGATATTAATATATAATTAAATTAGCCAATCTTTTCCTCCCTTGCTTATTTTAGACTTTCATAGAAACGATTTAAACTGAGAACTTATGTCATCTAGAAAGCCTGATGTTGATTTATGATGGTCTCCACTGCAAAATGTCTGCATATTATTCATAAGAACAGGATCTGTTCACCAGCTACAGTTTGATCCCAGTATGTTTCTGAAACATTGGTTAAAATGCATTTATATAACTGAAATGAATCATTGCTGCTTATGAGGATCCAATTAATATCGTCTCATACTAAGAGTTAAAAATGATGAATGTAGTTACATTAAGTCTCTGATGAGATTCAGTTCACAACTTCTTTTTAATCAAATTAATTCTGAATATCTATAATTTGTACTTGATGGGATATAAAATTATTCATGCCAAATTGATCAGTTTTATGTTTGCATAAAAGTCCAAGGATGAATCAAACGTTATTTGAAATAATCAGAGAAAACATAGACAATGAGCGGGAAATAAAATGGTGAATCGTCACATAAAAAGAAAATATTATGAGTTATCTAGAGATATGAGACACTTCATGAAAGATGACAGAATATGGGCATGTGGTATAAAAAAGTAATAACTTGCTAATAATGTGTCATGTGTCTTCAGTCACAGTGAAATTATTTAGTATTTGTGCAGCAGCAGGTCTCCAGTGAGGTGTTCAGGGTCTCCGACAGCAGAATGTAATATTGGCTGAACACTGATCTTATCTCGTCTGTGGGTAGCAATCCTGCCTCATCTACAAATGCGTGGTTTTATTTCTAATTCTAACTTCGGTTAAAGCCCTCCTTGATACCCACGCATATTACATTTCTAATGAAGTTTTCCATTTTCTCAAAGCAGGAACAAAAGTTTTGTTGTGAAAAAAAGCTGTTGCAAAGCTGTGGAACGTAAGGCAAGGCAAGGCAAGGCAAGGCAAGTTTTATTTGTATAGCACATTTCAAGTACATGACAATTCAAGGTGCTTTACATACAAACAT
>JBAMHV010000010.1:22802544-22813815 GCA_037177535.1 Pseudomugil gertrudae
GAGCATAAAAACTGAACGCTGCCTCTCCGTGTTTAGTTTTGACTCTGGGAACTGAAAGTAGACCTGACCCTGATGACAACATGTCCGTTCATTTCCAATTCCAGGACTTTTACATTGGAACCATTTACCTGTATATTTTATTGATGATCAAACTCACAAACAGCCGCTCCTGTAACATATCGCAGCAGTCAGAAACCGCCTACCTGCCATGCCGAATGCTTGCACATGAAGATTGGTCCTCACTTTTAAACAGCTGGCTCTAATTGAATCTTAAAGCAGGGATTCAACACGTGAAACTGGAAGTATTAGAGAGGAATTGATCGCTCAGCAATGGGTTGGTTACCAATTAGGCCATATAGCTCGAGCAGTGGCTGTTAGCATGCAGAAAAGGTGGAGAGCCCAAGGCTGTCTCAAGGCTGGTGTATTTTGAGCTGTGGGCATGAAACAGAATGGGCTCCGAATCGCTATAAAAGCTACGGAAGAATAGTTTTTATTCACACATGAAATATGCTAAATAGCTGTGTGGACTGATGACTTTCAGGCAATGAAAATTTTAGTGCTTCAATTTCACTTCAATGGGCATTGTTGTTACCTGTAACATGCTGTAATATAGCCAGCTTTTTAATCAACATCATTAACCTAAAGTGTTTATGTACCCTGGGTACTGGTGGTGGTCAGTTTTGCGCTCTGGGTCTGGCCGGTTTCTCCCTGGTGGCGCCTGTGGCGGGTCCTGGGGGTTTTCCACCCGAGTGCGCGGGCTGCCCTCCCGGCTGCCTGGTGCAGGGATGGGGGGGCGGGTGGACACCAGTGTGGGCTGGAGTGTGGTGTTGGTGATGGGGAAGGGATGCTGGGGGGGGCACGAGGGTGTTTGTCCTGTCTAGGCTACCCCACATAAAATGGGAAACAGCTGTGGTATATAGATAGATATAGTTTATTAGAATAAAAAAACCAGTTATAAAAATGAAAGAAAGGGGTTTTATACAGGTTGTCAAAATATAAAGTTAACTTTAAACAACGGCAATAATTGTAGTTTTTTGTACAAGCAAAAGGTGAATTTACAGCAGTAGATATAAAACAGTTGCAGCAATAAATGGCAGTAATAACAACAATGATAGTTTCAGTAAGCTCAGTTAAAAGGAGCATTTGACTGTTGCATTTCTGGATCATTCATACTGATTACCGCTAAAAACCTGAGGATTTTAATTATACATTTTCTGCTGATTTGGTTGGTATTGTGTATAAATTATACACAGCTACAACAAAATAGCTCTTATACTCTCATGAGAGAAATTCTGATGGAGAGCTTTTAGTGCTTCAGTGACATAGCAAATGTCTGCACACAGGCTGACAGGAGGGAGTTCAAAAGATGGAGCTGCTGCAGCACCACTAAGTTACCCTGGATGCACCATGCAGCCTCTTTAAAAATGTTATGCTGTTGCTCTCTCTTGATCAAAGCGCAGCAATGGTCACACAAACTGCTATTTTTGTTGTTGGCATAAACAATCTTTGTAAGAGACCCCTGACAAGCCTTATAAAACTACTGGAAGTAATGCATGTTGAAAGAAGGCTCACTGAACTGAGAGAAAAGATGACATTAGAAACGTCTCCATTTCAGGTTTACTTGCTGTGACTATAAAGGAATCTGTAGAATTATTAAATTTTTCATATTGAAGGATGATGTAAATATCTGGGATTGTACATGTCATGATGACGTCCTTCATCTTTTGCATTTACACATAAAGCTATTACTCGTATAAAAAATATATGAAATGATCTCAACAAGAGACACTGGTTTTGGACGTGCAAGTCCTTTGTTGTAATGACAAACTGAGTCCACCAAAAATCACTTTATTTATCCTTATATGTAAAGATTCTGATACATTTCAAGCCTTACGTTCAGAGGCTTGTCCAGGATGATTTGTTTCTACATTAAGTTGAGCTGATCTGCTGTCGTGGTTCAGACATGTTTTATGTAATGTGACCATATTGTGGAATCTTTATAATTAATTATTTGTGGTACTTTTTACTGTGATTAATTGTGAAATGTAATAATCATGGCATCCCTGCAAACAGTGCGAGTACCTAAGGAACTATAACTATTTTTGCTGTTAGGAAGTCGCTGCTGAGGGAAAACAGTTGAAGGAAATGAAAAGTGATTTGGCTTGGGCCAAGAAAACAAAAGTACCGGACAAGTGGAAATCTCAGCATTTGTTAGAAAGAAATTCAAGGTGATGGTGTCATGAAGCTGGCTGGGAGAAAGCCAACAATCCTCCAACAAACCTATAATGTAGCTAAAGGGAAAACTGGGAACTTTCCCTTTGATCTGGAATACATTTCCTTTACAACTCATGCATTTTATTCGTATCTGAATTGATTTAAAAAAGGTTATATCTTTCTCTGTTCTGTTTTTTTAACACATGTGCACCTTTAATATGTTGCCTGTGAAAAAGCTTAAATTTTCTCTCTCAGCTGCTCCTTATCGTTTTAAATTAAATAGTTATACGAGACGGCAGGAGAGAGGTGTTGATTTAACTTCTGAGACGACCCAGTCTCACCAGTGAACAGGTATAATTATCCACAAGTCCTAAGCACGACAGTGTCACAATTCATGGGTGTAAATGTTGTGATGGTAACGTATCCCTAGGTTGTGTTTATCTGTCATTCCCACAACGTGCTACAAAGTGCAACTCATGAATTGTGTTAAGTGCAGTCATTAAACCCATGAATTCTGCAACATGTTGACCCAATCTTAACCTCAATATTAAGCATTTATGGTCAAATGAAGTTGAGTGAGTGTGGAAAATGAAGGTTGTAGCGTACAATAGAGACAAATGTAAAGCTTATACATGGTAATGTGCTGATGAACTGAAGCTTCGGTCGTATCTGGATAGTGAGGAAAATGTAGTGTAAGACTTTATTTTAAACCTTCTGTACTGTGAACCAGGGAGGTTATTTATGCTGTCATAAGATCAGATCATCTTAAAGCTATTTCATATGACAGGTCAGGTGATAACCACTTAACAAAATTATTCACAATAACAGCAAAAGCTTGTTGCAGTTTGACACTAAAATTGATGCCCAGATGATTAAATTACATTTAATACATTTAGAGACATGAAGAGAGATTCTTGATATCCAAGGTCCTTTACATGATTTGCAAGACTATTTATTTGTGATGTCGGTTCAGGCTGGAATTAAATTTGCTTTATGTAATGGCAGCATTAAGCCTGCTTGTTCGTGGTCCATTGTGATAGCAGAGCGACTGACAGCTGATGCTGCACTCACTTTAATGTCTCACTTGTTTTTAGTCTGTAATTTCCTCAAGGACCAGCAACTTGTACAACCACTGTAAATCAAAGGTTACTGAACAGATTATGCGAGGAGGGGGTGGGGGTGCTAAAAAATCTGCAAACACATCAGTATTAAGTCTTTAAGGGATGTAACAAATACAAATATACATGGCTTACACTGCACTATGCGGCCCTGTGATGGACTGGTGACCTGTCCAGGGTGTGGCCCGCATCTCGCCTGATGTAAGCTGGGATTGGCTCCAGCCCCCCCGCGACCCCGTTCAGGGAGAAGCGGTAGAAAATGGATGGACACTGCACTATGCTATAACATGATATACACACCTTTCTCAAAATGGGGTCCCGACCCTCATGGAGGCCCGTAGATAATTTCATGCAGTCGCAGATCATTAAAAAATGCCTACATTTAAATCAAATTTAGTTTTTTATTAAGGATGTCAAATTAAAGTGTTACAAAGACATTAATGTGTCAAATTGACTTTTTATGCATAAATCCATAAACGATAAATTCATTACTCAAGCCGTATCAAAAATTCTGATTTGCTCTGATTATCTTTTGAGAGAAGCCGATGTCGACTTTGTGTGAACCAAACCATTAAAAACCACTTTATCCTCCTTATTTATATGTTTCTCATCATTTTTAAGTTTTACATTTCAGTATTCGTTATCACCGAGTGTGGAACAAAGTTGTTACAGATGCCATTTTAATAATCTGAACTTGGCATCTGAATATAACAGCTTTTTCATTTAGGTCTGTTATGAACACCACTGTAAGCATGTTGGGGATCATGGCTCAAAAACTTCATGAACCAGTGATGTACTATAGAGTTTTATGTCTTACAGCACAATAATAAAAACACTGGTTATTTTAGAATACATTACACATTTAACTGAACCAGTATTCTTGTGGATACACTTATTATTATGTAGATACTATAAAATTAATATTATATTAATATTATGTAGGAATATTTCTTATGGGGGAAAAAAGGAAACCTGAATTTTTCTGCAGGGATTCTGAAGGTTAAAAGCACCCGAACCTTCAATCTAATGAACTTGATTGAGTTTCTGCAAGTGTTGTCAATATTAATAGTATAATTAGTATTTGCCAATTTTCCCAAGACAGGATGTTCTGATCGCTTCAGGCCATGCAGTCCTAATAAACCTGAAACAAAAATAACTCCAGAAATAAAAGCAGGAGCTACAGATCACTCTAAAACTACTCAATGAACGTAAATACTGACGCTCCTTATAGTACACTTAGAAAATATGGAAAGAATCATTTTTGTTTGGAAGGATTGCCAAGAGAATAAGCTTAGGTTTGTAAAGTTGCATCTGTAAAAAGCCACGAGACTTCTACAGCAATGTCCTTTGGACAGCTTAGATGAAAGTGGAGCTTTGCCAAATCAAAAAAGCATACATCTTATATGAAGTAAAATGCTGGAGGTTTAGGCTTGCTTCGCAGGCACTGGTACTGGATCAAAGTAATTGAGTTGACCATGAATTCCTCTGTGTGCCAAAGTATTCTAGGGCTGTCTGACAGCTAAAGCTTGGCTTAAATTGGGTCATGCAACAGGACAATGATTCAAACATAGCAGCAAATTTACAGCAGAATGTCTGGAAAGTGGAAAAGAACAGAATAAAAGGTGTTGTGGTGTCCTGTCAAATGCCTGACCTGAACCTGACTGAAATACCACAGTGAGACCTTTAAAAAGCTCTTCATAAGCCAATTTCTATCAACCTCAATGCAATGTCAACCAAAATCCTTTCCCAGTAATAATCTGAGACTGGTAAAGACAGGAAAAGATGGATCAGCAACCTATAGAATAACAGAGGGATCCATTTTCCACACAATGTTTCTGCATTTTGGCTCTGTGGCTTATGATCTGCTTAATGTAAAATATTCTATAAAACTATGACCGCAGTAAGAACTGTCAACGCCACTAAGCATTCGCATAAAAACCCACATGGTAATCCAATTATCAGTATTTTCCTTGCAAACACTGTCTTATTTCTCCCCCATCAATAAGGTTTTGAAAAGCACCCAAAAATGGTTTCTGTCATATTTCCACATGTTGCTTTTGCATCGTTTAAATCAGTTGACTGTGTCCAATCCTTCATGTATTCTGTTTGTCTAAGTCTGGCTGACATTTGAATATTCTTAATGTGGTGATATCAAAATACAGTCATTATTCTTTGCTTTGATTGATTTCTTATTTGAGACTAACATCTTCAAAGTCCCATGCACAAGCCACAGTAGTCAAATACAATCTACACTGCATTAAAGTGCATGCCCCTCTTCTGTCTTGCATACAGTGACTCATCTGTAAATGAGTTTGTTGATGACTGATCAGTCCAATAACAAACGACACTTTAAAAATAAGGTTTTCACTTTAAATGACCAGCAAGCAAAGCTTTGCATAAATCTACATGATTGCAACAAGCCCTTCATGCATTCTGAGTGTACTCATGTGCAAAAAGAAGAAATTGTATTTTCCTAGACTTTAAATGTGGCCCAATCAAAACCAAAACAAAATAGATTCTTCAGGACGCAGAGGAGACATGCTCTCCTGCACTCATCGTGACAATGACGAGTCTAGGGAGAAAAATCATGTGACAGTGAGTGACATCTCTGTGGACAACATGGAAGAGTCAGTGCATACTTTAGGAAAAGGTATTCATATTTTCTTCTATAATGACTAAATTTGGGCTTGGATCTTTTTGGTCTGACTATGTTTTCCAGCACATAGATTTTTCTAAGCGTATTAATTTTTTTCTCCCTTAGCATTTTCAAACATCTGTTCCTCAGTCCCGGCAACAATTAGACTGATTCTGACTGCTTGGGAAAATTATAAGGGGTGTAAATTTTCAAAAGAGAATAAACTCAAGCAATCACTCCATATGGTTCTGCAGCAGCTCTCAATTTGTTTCCGTCATGCCATGGATGAGTGTTACCAGAATGGGAAGGATGTCAAAAAATGACACAAAGGTCCTGATACATGAACTGCAACGGAGAATATTTGTGAGAATAAAATATTTTAGTTGGAAAAATACAATAAAGAAGCATGAAAAGGCAGTGGCTGCTGTGGCTGAAGCTGATTTATGCTGTATGTACATTATTCCCCATGAGCAAAAGCAAAGGCTGAACAAAAGAAGAGTTCCCTCTTCAATTTACTCCGTCAAAATAAGTCTATAATGGTCAGATTAGGATCCACACAGCCTTAAAAAAGCCTTCTCTTAAATGAAGGTAGGAAATCTACACACACGACGGATTTCATATCACAGAGGAACAGAAGACAGTCTTTTAACATTTCATTTACACTCATTTTAGATCATCCAGCTATCTGTTCCACAAAAGCAAGCAACCCCTTTGCTATCCTGCTGCAGCCCAGAACCTCTCCCTGCAGACCTGTCACCATGCAATATTATCAACATATATCTATAACTGGAGCTTTAGAAGTCAAAATACAGGTTTTGAACTTTTTAGTTAATAAATTACGGGATCTCTGGCACAGCACCAACCCATTTCTGAGGTTTGTGGTTTGTGACTGCAAGCTTCATATAATGAAGTGTTGCATTTAAATGACAGGCAGTCCAGGGACAAGGAGGCACATTTCACTCTGATCAGCAAACACTGAAACAAGGATGGGGACGAGGAAAGGGTCCAAGAGTGCAGGGAAAGAAAGGACAATTAGTCTGCAAACAAATTGCAGGTTTCAAATATTTTTAACAGGAGAAATTAAAAAAAGGAGACATGGCAAAGAAAAAAGGAAGTGCAAAGACAAAACACCTACATTTATTACTAAGTACTATTACTACTTAAGTCTAATCTAAACAACAAAACAAAAGAATCAGCGTGCAACAAGAAGTAGATTACTGTAGCCTTGAGATGAAAAGCAAATGGCATTTTATGACAAATAAAAATGGACTCCCTTCCCCCAGCACTGGAGTCAAACTGCTGGAAATAATATGCACGCTGCCAATTTTTTCCCATGGCAACCTACACTGGTGCCTGAAAAGGTGTGAACACTTTGGAATTGTTTTTACTCTCAGATGAACAGCCTCCTTAAAGAGCATCAGATTTTTATACATTAAACAAATTCAAATACATCTTATTCTTTATCATTTAGAAAAATGATCCATAACTCATTTAAGTATTTTCAATCAACGGGGTGGCAGCTGGAGTAAAAGAACTGTCTGCATCGCATGAATATGATGGAGGAAATGTCTAAGAGAGAAGGATGTTGATTCTCATAATTATTTTCTTTATCTGTTTTTAGTGCTTGACGATATTTGCTCATGTTCAGGGCCAAGCTTATAGAGAAACAGGAAATTCTAAAGGATTCAATTACAGTCACACAGCTTTAACTGACAGAGCTGAGGTTTCAAATTAACATGTGAAGGCTTCAGATAAATATACTTCTGAAAACACAATAAGGCCTGTTGGAGGGGAGGCTTACCTGCTCTTTGAATGTTTCTAAATGAACTGTCCTGATTAAGCCCCCTTTCAACATCCACTTATAAAAAAAACTTTATCGTCTGATCCAGTCCAGAAGGGCTCTCTGCAGCTATGCACATCCAACTGTTAAACTGCACGGGCTATGCATAGAAACGGATCGACCTCATATTCCACACACACAAAAGACAAGTACAGACAGATGGAGGACAAGATCACAGAAGCTGTGTTGAGGAGAGACTGTGGATTCATCATTGTCAACCTTCTTCAAAGAAAATAAACCCTCTAGGAACTTTGACAATGTGGCGTTCATGTTGTCATAATCTTACAGACAGTCTTAAACTGCCTTACTCGTAACAAAATTATCCATGAATAAATGAAAACAGTGTTGCAGAAAGAAGAGCAGTTTAATGATGCAAGGAGGGGAATAATACCGCAAAAGAATCAAATGAATTAGGGCACTGTCTGTCAATCACTAACTATAAATATTAATCCCGTGAATTAATAATAATGAGCACACTGAGTGTGTAAAACACAGCAACACAGTGATACTTTCAGTTGGTTATTTTATCTCCCCATAAAAAGGAAGGCAAACCTCAATTCTGAAATAAAACTAAAACAATGTGAGACTAAGTGTTACACGTCATTACTGTGTGTAGAAATCACTGGGCTGCTATGGTTAAGTGAGAATAACTCAATTTCTCACTTCTGTCCTACTTAGGACACAAATCCTGTTACTTTTTCATAATCTTGCTAATACTGTCAAAATGGTGCCCATGAGGGTATAAAAACAAAAATAAGTCAAAGGATGCTTAAGATGTGCTTGAAATGGTTTGAACCCAACGCATGGGGATTCATCAATGCTGCATGATGTAAAAACTACACTTGTAATTATTCATTGCGGTAACACAAAAGGAGTAGAAAAAAAAAGGAAAACAATTCTAAAAATGACTTGGGATGGCGCAACACAGCACAGTATTTCATGTGAAAGACAAGACCCTTTTCACAATAACACCTTGATGCCTTTCTAATATAAAAACACCTCTGTGGGTTCCATCTATTGAGGTTCATTATAGCCTACAGTGAGACTTCACAGCTTTTATTCAGGACGGAGTCGCCTACTTTCCCTTCAGAATTATGTGAGAAATAGAAGACAGCAAATGCTGCACATGTGAGCACTTGCATGCAAATTGCAAAACAGTGAAACATTGCTTAATAAGTGAGAATTGCCTTTGAAGCGTGAGAACATGAACATCTCTGAAAAGGCAGGCACCAGAGAGAGAACAGTGGCAGAGACGTGCAGAGGTGGAAAACCACTGGAAACAGCAATGCTGACAGCAGCAACAATATTGTTTTCCCAGCATACTGCTTTGCTCACATGCACTCCCTCTAGCCAACAAAAATGATAAATGTAATGGACATTAAATGAATTTGACTTGCTCATTAAGCCACAGAATGATGAACAATGTTAATAATAATAATAATAAATGATAATAAATCCATAACGATCTAACAAAAAGCAATCTGTCTGTGTAGCTTTAAGCCTTCTTCTTGTTTTTTTGTCCCCCTGACACATGTAAAGACTAAGTATTTGTGCTTTCCAACACGCCACGCCTGTTTTATTTTGTAACATTTTCTCTGAAGTGATTTGCAAACTAATTCACTATAAAAAAATATTAACTACAATACAGATCACTAGCGTAGGCTAAAGTGTAAGCTCCACATTGATCTACACGCAACCATGAATAAGGCTTCAAGGCAAATGAAGCAAGTGACGTGCAGCGACAGTGAGACACAAGCAACCTTTCTGATAGACTTCACTGCATAAAACCCAGTTTGAATAGAAAACAACACTTCTCACCGACAGAACAAAAACCTTTGTTCTGAACTCTATGCTGATATGTTTTTAAGCATCTCTCACACCCACCAGCTGAGTAAATAACAGCAAAGGATTAAATATGAGATATATTTCATTAAACCAGTTTGTAATATTTTACACCATCCAAGCTTGTCAGATCAAATCACTGGGCTGCAGGTTAGTGTGTGTGTCACACTGTAGTGGGTATTATGTGCAGACTAATGGACTGTGATCCTGGATAACATAAAATTCCACCTACCATAGTGCCCATGTGTATCTAGAAAATTGGTTTTTGGGACAATATTATAACACCATCAGTTGACACAGGATGCAATCAAACATTTCCTTGTTGCCTGGAAATGACCCGTTCACTGTGCTGACCCAAACGCCTGCAGAGTGCTTTCCTGCAATCCAGGACACCACGACCAGCTGAGTCGACAGCAGGGGATGTACAGTAAAACCGTTATCACTAATTATTGGAAAGCAAATGTTATAAGGGAGATGGCTGTAAATAGAAACAGACCTGGAGACCAAGATGTAGAGCGACAGAAAGAAAGAGACGTGGAGTAAGGCTCTGTTAGACGTCGACTCCAGAGTGATTCAGTCTGTAAACACCCACAGAGCCGGCCCATTCTCATGAAAACAATGATTCTGACTCGGCTCACCGAGAGCACAACATGACATTTAGCTGTAAACTTTGGACTAGAACTCCTACACAAGCGCAATACATTACCGATAAGAACAACATTATTGAACACATTATCATGAAACAGATATGATGTCGCTCCTTGTTAAATGCCGACGCTCACTAGGAAGTCTCGATGACATTTACACTTAATCCCGGGTATTCCACACATGAATAAAACACCTCCAATGAAATGCACGTTCTGTCTTCAAACACCCACTTGAAGAGAATTAGGCTGTAACATACCAACTCAATCAGCAAACATACAAAAAAAAGATATTTCCAAGGATTGCCATGAACAAATAATCAGTTACGTGATGATCCCATAATCACATTAGTGATAAAATCCCATTAACGACTGATTATACGTCAGCCTCTTTACTCTCCTTAAGTGCCTTACAAAACAAGTACCAAAGATGATGGGAAAATGAGGAAGCTATTTCTCCCATAAGCCCCCCAGCCCAACAAATCCTTGCCTAACCCATACCCTCACATAACTCACATCAGTGCAGATATTACACATAGCTTTTAAGCTATTGTTCACATAGTAGTCATTCAGGGACTAAATGGTTGGTTGGGGTAAGATGAATTATGGAGTTTTTTTTTTGTTAGTTCTCTTCGCTCCACTTTAGTGAACTTGAGCTGCTTAATGTCACTTGCACTAATCTGGCAGGTTTCCACACGGCAGAAGTTCAGAAGCAAGAGTGTTGTCTTAGTGGATTCATGTCAATTTTTCCAGGATACAGCCACTTTGCGTAATCACTAATTATAAAGCTGAATATTTATTCATTAATCTGGGAGCTTAATAGTCAGAAGAGATGCTCAAAATATCTGTTTCAATGGAATGATGAAGAGATAAGCAGAAGAAAGAAAGCTATTCTTTTGCAGTTTAAGTGATCATAGGAGGAAGGCATGAGAGAAGCAAGAAAATCCTTGTTCAAAGCAGATACTATATACTTATATA
>JBAMHV010000010.1:22822697-22836248 GCA_037177535.1 Pseudomugil gertrudae
CAGGACAATTCAAAGTGCTTTACATTGAAACAGTAAAAGCATTACAGATGTAAAGGAGAATAAAAACAGCAAAAAAAAAATCACAATAAAATAATAAATTACATAAAAGTAATTAAAAGCAGATCAGATAAAGTTACCGATTCATTCATAGGAGCATGAAAAATTATTCTATTCTATTCATTTAGCAGACATCTTTCTTCAAAGCCACTTACACCTGAGAGTAAGAATAACAAGTAAAAATATTAAACAGCAGCCAGGACTCTGGATAAAGCAATGTCAAATTAAGTCTATACACTTGTAATCAATTTAAAACAAAAAACATCCCTCTAAGGAATGATACTTTATCTAATTTCTTGATTAAATATATCTTTTTAAGATAGTATATTTAGAATTCTACAAATGTGTTTTTAAAACTGATTAAGCTTGTTTTTTATTTCAATATAATGTTAATATAATAGTTTACATGGTTGTTATAGGCCACTTTTATTGGTTTGTTGTTATTAATGTACTCCGGGCCACACCTGTGTAGAAAACAAGCAGACTTTTAATCCTGTCTATCGGATCTAAGCGCTATGCGGGGCCTCCATCTTGTGGATAAAGAGTGAACCTACACATACAAATAAAACCACAAACCGTACGGTAGAGGGGGCCATAACTCAGAGCTCACAGTCTCACTCTGACTCGCATGGTTGAGTCTACCCCGTTACAGCATGGTACAAGTGAAAACCACCCCGCTTTAGCAGCTCCGCCGTCAACACGGGCCAAAGTTATCCCGGAATAAGGACAGCACGCATGTGCCGTAAACCCGGATGTAGATATTTCTGTTCACGTATGTTCCCATTTCTCCAAGTTGTGGGAAATTTGTTGTATTATAAGTAAAAAATTAGACATTTTGCAACCCACTGGACAAAGCCTAACCATTCAGAGCCGGTCTAAATTAGGTTATTTGGTCGTGACATGTACCACCTACGTGGATGTCACACCAGAGTGACAGCCTCACAACAACAGTCTGTAACCGAAGAGCTGCACTTTTGAATCACGGTGAGAGAGCAAGAGTGAATCATTTGTATACATGACCACGTATCTATTTTCTGTTTTCACACGACATTACACGACCTATAAAGATGATGCAGTGTTTTGTTGTCTCTTCAAAGAGTTCACTTAGAGCCAGGCGACGCATCTCACGTGCCATCTCCTCTTGTTTTGCAGACTACAACTTGCATGATGGACTTCCGCGGCAGGAGGCACGAGAGAGGCAGCAACTGGACCGACCCGGAGATTGTGGAGCTGCTCCAGCTGTGGTCCGACGAGTCTGTTCAGGTTGAACTAGAGAGCTCATTGCGCAACCAGCGCGTATTTGACCGCATTGCTCATATTCTGCGCGAAAAGGGCATTTACCGCACAGGTGACCAGTGCAGGGAGAAGATAAAGAAGATGAGGCTGGAATACCGCCGTATCAAAGACAACCACAAAATGAGGACATGGAAGTTCTATGATGTGATGGACCGAGTGTTGGCAAACCGACCTGCCATTACTTACTCCTCCCTTGGTGGGGCTGTTATTGCTCAGCAGGTGTTTCAGAGCTCAGGTGGGTCTGACACGTACCTGCAAGGAGTTCCGCCAGGCTCATTTGGCCCTGCTTCCTCAGGTGGGTTTTTATTCGGTCAGCCCCCTAAAATAGGAGATTCACTGGATATTAAATGTGAAGATATTGACGACAGCATGCTGAACTCTGGTGTTGCACCCCCTGAGATGTATTACGGCACTGGAGACGAGCAGGAAACTGATGGACAGTCTTTGCTGGAAACAGAAGACACACTTGGTCAAGCTGAAAGCTCAGCAAATACAAGAATCTCACCCTCAGGTTGTCTGTACAAATACAAGCATCACCATTAACACTGTCGATCAATTACTCATAATCTTAACTATTTTCATTCCCAGGTTTTAGTGATCTAAATATTGCTGCCTCGACAACAGCAGCCAACCAAACTGCTGGTGGTCCACAGGATACATTTGAGCAGTCCAGTAAAGAGGGTTCTCATCCTTCATCTTCTATGAGACACAGGAAGCGTCGACGAGGTGGCAAAGCTTCGTGGGGTTATGGGAGCTGTAGAGCTGGTGGTCAGGGGAGCCTTGATAAAGCTCTGGTCAGCTTTCTGAGCTGGCAGCAGTCTGCAGAGGAGCGCCTCCTTTCCCTGGAGGAGTCCAGGTTGGAACGGGAGATGCAGGCTGAGGAGCGCAGGGAGCAGCAGGAAGAGAGGAGGGCAGAACAGGAACGGCAGCATGAGCTCCGCCTGTTCAGCATGCTCACAGGAGCGTTGTTTGGTGTCAGGCAGGGCGCTTCAGTCACTGCACCATCTGAACCCTCTGTGTCACCCTCAGCTCATCTGTCAGCTCCACTGATAACCACAGCTGCCCCTTCTGTCTCATCATCTTTATCTCGGCCACCTGCAGAATCTCCCACAGTGCAGGTTGTCTCCACTCAGGAGACAAAAAAGTCACAGCTCACATCTGTCACAACCCATGAAACGTTAGAGGATGTTTCGGCAACACCGAGGGGCGCGGAGGCTCCTGGATGCAGTGTGTACCTGTCCAACCGGGGTAATCGCATCCGACAGCATCAAGGCATTCTCCAGGAGGGTTTTTACCAGTATGGAATGGACAAACACCACCACACAGACAACCCTGATGTAAGGGCAGTATCATCTTTCTGTGCTACATAGAGCTAAAAGAAGACGATAAAAGCTTGATTTAAATGTTTTCTGTTTTCCAGGGTATAATCAACTTGGGTACCAGTGAGAACAAGCTATGCTACGATCTCCTCCATATAAGAGTATGATGAATAATATTACATTCACACCTTTGCAAAATGTTC
This sequence comes from Pseudomugil gertrudae, assembly GCA_037177535.1. NCBI lineage: Eukaryota > Metazoa > Chordata > Actinopteri > Atheriniformes > Pseudomugilidae > Pseudomugil > Pseudomugil gertrudae. Next base: position 22,825,573 of record JBAMHV010000010.1, read on the forward strand.
TCATGTTATGTAATGCTGTTGTGTTAATTCTGAGTTAACTTTTCCACAAAACTACACCATGCATACTTAGCTTTGGCTTTATGAGATGCCAGTAATGAGGTTAAATAGCAACAAGGTTACCTGGTATGTGAACACAAACGATAAACAGAAGTACTTCTGGGTCCTTTGTGTTTATTTTCTAAAGGTTTGATCATTCAGGTGTAACACTTCTTTTTAACTAGATACAAGGCTTCTGGCCCTAAAGAGGGAAAAAGACCAATGCTTTGTGAGCAACTAGATCCACAACAGGGTCGTTTTCTAACTAAATGTCATCAATGAGCTAACCCATTTCCATGTGCAAACTTACTGGTTTTTGTAGGCTAGTTTTTTTTTTATTTAATTTTAAAATAATTTTTTATTTAAGTACTTAAATTTTATTTTTTATTTAATATTTTTTTCACCCTAAGCAGGGAGACCTGTATCTAAATAAAAATAGGCCATAAATAGAAGGATTTAGTCTAGAAAATGACACCATTAGGAAACTATGGAGTAAATACACATAAAACATTACAGTAATGGAAGAAATGATGACATTACAAACACAGGTGCAATGTATTTCAAGATGTTTTTGACATTAACTGTATTTGAAATGATTCTACCTGCACACAAATAATCCTTTTGCCTTTTCTGCTACAGCTGACTAAACCTGACATGCTGCACATCGACCCCTCCATGCTGCAGTACTCGGACTGGACGGGACACACTTTGTGAGACATTTCAGAAGACTTTTCAGCTTGAATGAGGATCACAAATGTCCTTCTTAGTAATAAGATCCCACAATAAACATTAACCTTCTGATAAATCTTTCCATCTTACTTTCCCTCAGCCTGAGAGAGGAAATGGCAAAGTTCTTGACTCACTACTGCGGCTCTCCGAAGCCACTGAAAGCTGACAGTGTGAGTAAAGAGAATTGCTTTTATTGCCACTATGAACAATAAGACAGCAGCTACAGTCATTTGAATACATTAAAGGCTAATAGAATTAAAGGAAAACATATAAATAGTAATGAAAAAATGCAGTGAATTAAAATGTAGTGAGGTTTTTACACACTGCAGTGTTAACCTTTTTGCATGCAATATGCCAGAGGGAACAATTGGAATTTATACATCATTAATGTAATTACTGTAGCAAGTCAGCAGTTTGCATATTTAGAGTTGACATGTGCAGAATACAAAAACTAGCAAATACAATTAATCTTTTAAGTTTGGGGCACTGAACAGAATCAGTAAGTGAACCATGTTTCAGAACTGACTCCTTTCTTTATGACATTAAATTACCTCTATAATAAAAAGATTAAATATAACACACACCCGATTGTTTTAACTTAATTACAAACACAGTCACACTGCCACCTACACGGGAAACGACTCGCACAAATGAACAATTAAGAAAAAACAGCATCCTGACTGTGGTTAATTTGTGGTTGTAACAACCGGCTGGGAATGAAGTGGTGGCATATTTATTAGACCCCCTCTTCAATGTTCACTGAGTCTTTCATAATGCATCGTGTGTTTGTGTGTGTTCAGGTTGTGGTGATGAATGGCTGTGGATCCCTCTTCTCATGTATTGCTGCAGTAATTTGTGATCCTAAAGGTAGGCTCATAAATGCAGTGACATATAACACACACATAATAAGCTGCATTGATGCTGAATACAAATGTGGATGCAATAGCGTGGTAATTTTCTTGTCCTTTTTTTTTCTTTGCCTGTTTTTTCTTCTGTTTTTGTAAAAAAAAAGAAGACAACAGGAAAGATTTAACAAAATGTTAATTTTTTTCTGCGAATGCAGGCGAGACTTGTTTTTATTTAAACCAGTGTAGTGCATCAAATTAGCTTCTCAACAAACTTGTGAAAAATACAAGCCTGAAAAAGGAAACCACATTTATGTGACTGCTGCCAACGTGGATGACTAAGCCAGAGTTAGCCTGTCAGTGGTGCTGCGGTTAATGAGAACGACAGCTAATAATCTAAACAGTATCCGATATGGGTCATTTAAAATGCCTCATGCATAGATCCTCTGAGCATACAGCATATGGCATGTGTATAAAGATGTAAACACAGTCATTCCAAGCTGACTAAGGTAGCATCCCTATGTTTAATTAAAATAAGTTGTTTCTCATATTTCTGTGTTGTAGATGCCATCCTCATTCCTACTCCTTTCTATGGCGTAATCTCTGAGGACGTGCACTTATACAGTGATGTTAAACTCTTTCATGTTCCTCTTGATTGTGAGGTAGGAACTTCAAACCAGACTTCTAATATTTGGTAAAATACATTTGTCTTTAATCCCAGTGTGAATTAAAATATGTTGTTTTTTTTATTCCTGTTATATTTTATTGTTAGGCTGATGGCAAAGAGGGCCGACCCTTCCATCTCACTGCAGGGAAATTAGAGGAAGGTCTGAAAAGGGCTAAGCAAGAGGTAACTAATCAGTGTTTAAGTACTTGCCTTTTAGTGAATATTTAGGTATAGACACAATCCTCTTAGAGAAAAACTCTTTGATTTTGTTTATTTTTTAACTTGGTTTCTAAAGACTGTGCAAACAGTTTCTCAGGTTATATTAACTTTGAACATATATGTTGATTTAAGGGCTTTAATATTCGAGCTGTGATCCTGATGAACCCCCACAATCCTCTGGCTGAGATCTACACTCCGAGGGAAATGATTGGCTTCCTACAGTTTGCCAAAAGGTGTGTTTGTTCCACTATTATCTCACACTGTGGCCTATTGTAATCCTCCTTCTCTGCAGTCCTGTGGTGCTTTTACAAGCGTTTTGCCAAGTCACTGCGTGCGCTTCCTACCCTGCATCTTTTTCCATTTTGCAGCACACACATCTTTTTAAAGGAGCTGTGTCTCGTGTGTGGAATATGAAGCCTTTGTCATATTGTTTTATCACCTCTTCATCTAAAAACGAAGCCATAGCTCTCGATTGGCATACTCATGTTTAAACTGCTCTAAAATAAAAATGGCAAAAGCTCGAAAGCTAAGACTCCTGCCTTTCAAGCTGTTAACTCATTACACTTTGATCATGTCATTATTTCCTGCTATGTGCCGTGCAAAGCAGCTATTTACAGGAAGAGAGGGGGAGTGTCCAGCAGAGCAGCAGGTTAATTATAAGAAGATTGAGAGGTAGAAAGAGAGAGAGATGGAGAGAATATCTTACTCTGTACTTTATATTGCATTTAGTTGCTAGTTTTTACCACAGTTTTTCAGAAGATAGATAGATAGATAGATAGATAGATAGATAGATAGATAGACAGACAGACTTTTATTGCAGACTCGTGGTCCATGGTAAAAACAAATAGACAATATGTTACAATTTAAGCCTAAAATAACAACAATAAAAAAGAGCCCTAATCTCTCAACTATACCAGTGTCTCCACAATACAGAAAAATAGCAGATTTCACTGCATTTAATATTTGTCAACAATAAAATAAGCCCATTTTCTGTCGCATTCAGACGACACATAAATTTATACATTTGATTTCTTAAAAGGGCTTGCAGTGTATTCACTCTGTTAGTCACAAACAGTTCACTGGCACTAGTCCATCTGGACTTTCTCAACAGAAGCCTCAGAGCATCATTATAAGCCACTTTCAGTCTCTGTAGGCTAGATTTTTTAAAGTTTACCCACAGATGTGTAGAGCGAAGTACAGAAAGCTCTAAACAGAGTCACTTTCATTTCAACAGAACAAAAACCTTGACAGGACTTTGGCCTGTGCGTTCAGAAGGCTTAGCATAGTTTGTTTTTATCACATTAGTAGTTTTTAGCCTGGTCTACATTAGTGTAGATTAGATAAGTCTTAGCATAGTTTTCTTTTTTTTTTTTGTTGTTTTGTTTCACATCTGAAGTCAATAGTGTAGAGAAAATACTCACACTCATTACAACGCTTCTCTGTGTGTCATTGCTGACCAGAACTGCTAAGAATACTTCTACAGGTGAACTTGCAGTAAGCACAGTACTGGAATAAATAAACCTCCTTTTGTCTAGTCGACTATTTCTAATGCAGTTTTTAAAGGCATCATGTGCTTTGTTATCTGAATAATCTTGCCAGAGTAATTCCCTCCACAGACCCTTCAAATCAGAGAGCTGTTGTAACCATAAATCTCAGGGCTTTTATACTAACAGCAGGTGCTGAAGGAGCCTTTATGCATTTATGTGGCATTTTCTTTGTCATAAATAGTGATGAATGATAAAAACAAATTAAGCTTGCAGTGCTGCACGGAACATATGTATCTGTTATCTTCTGTTTTTATTTCCCTCTTCAGAAATGAGCTCCATGCCATTGTAGACGAGGTGTACATGTTGACTATCTTTGATGAATCTGTCACGTTTCACAGTGTCCTTAGAATGGACAGGTACGGCACAATTACTGTATCTCACCCTTAATCGTTGCAGTTTTTTGACTGAGGTCATTCTCTTATCTCCTAATAATATGCCTTTTATTTCAGTTTGCCCGACCCACAGAGGACACATGTGATATGGGGGTTGAGCAAGGTATGCACTGCAGAGGTTCGACAGTGTGTGAGACTTTGTATATTCCTGCTGACAGTATGATAAAATGTTTTCTTCAGTGTGTGTTTACTCTCACAGCTCTCTCCTTTGTAGGACTTTGCAATGGCGGGAATCAGAATAGGAACTCTGTATACAGAGAACAGAGAGCTTGTGGAAGCTGTGTCCAAGCTGGGCTACTTCCATGGCATCCCCGGACCCTCGCAGCACCAGGTAGCACAGCTGCTTCAGGACAGAGGTACGAGCCAAGCCGTCACTACAACTTATAACATAAATGTGTCAAAAGGAATCGACGTGTCTCTCCATAAAATGTAGTTTCACACACCCCACTGTTATGTCTCTTTTTAGCTTCCTGTTCTATTAAATGAATCAATGTCACATTATGTTATGCTGTAGAGTGGATCGACGGTGAGTTTTTGCCTGAGAACAGACGAAGACTGAAAGCGGCTCATAGCTACGTGACTGGGAAGCTGCGTAGTATGGACATCCCCTTCCTGGACAGGCCTGCTGCTCTGTATGTGTGGGCAGATCTCAGAAAGGTAACATAACTGTTCTGTTTATAAATCCTTTTTGTATGTTAACTGTGCAGGCTGCACAGTTTATTCATGTTGCCAAACAATGGGTTCCTGCAAGTTTCACTTTGCTGTTTTTGCTAGTACCTCAGGGAGTCCTCGTTTGAAGAGGAGCTGTTTCTGTGGCGGTGTTTCCTTAAACACAAGGTGCTGCTGAGCTGTGGCCAGGCATTCTCCTGCGGCACACCTGGATGGTTCCGAATTGTGTTTGCTGATCAACAGCATCATCTTCAGCTTGGTCAGTCTGAAAGATATCATGCACAATGAATACTCTTTGCTTTGCAAAACATTTTATACCCACAAAGTTGTGCAACTACTCTTTGATTTATGTGTTAGTGTGTGGTATTGCTACATCACCACCCAGTAAGGTGCTCATAGGGCAAGCATCCAAATATGTTACCCCTACAGCACTTCCTGACTGTTACAATCTTTTATAACACAAGACCAATATCATTTAGGTAATATAGAGACTGTAAATACACACTACAGGACTCCTGTTGTTCAGTTAGAGCTATGTGCTTTCATTTCATTCAAGTGCAAAGCAAAGTAAACAAATAAGTTAACAACTGCATATACATTACATAAGATGCTAAAAAAGAGGATCAAGCTCTTTAATTCATCCTTATTCTTCATTCCACATGCTTAATTCAAATCAAAGGAGCCTTTTATCTGCCTTCCTCAGACAGTTAGTGTCACTGTTTTCAGTTTCAGTTGGAAAAACAAAGTCTATATTTTTTAATGCCTCCACTCAGAGTCCTGCCCTTTTGGTTATATTGTTTTATAGCTTTCTGTTTAAGTGTTATGTATTTAATTTAGCCACTTTGGCTGCTTACAGAGTAAAGTAAGATGACTGCAAAGTTCTTACCAGCAGTGATAAAAAATGGTCAAAATGCTGAAGTAAAAGGCTCCGTGCTTTCTTTTTCTGCTCTTTAGTATGGGACATACCAGCCTATATGCAGCGAAACGTGACAATACTATCTCATAATTGCTTGTGGCAGCAAAACCTCAAAGTCACTTCCCATTTTACAGTGAACACAAGCAGTTTTTCTCAATGTAATAATCCAACACCTCTTTTATAACTGATTTTTTTCCTTTTATTATACATTTAGTTACAGTTTAAGAAGTCACGTTGTCATTGGACTGCAGCAGATCCGCGTCAACATCTTCCGCAGGACTTCATCTTCCTGCTATGGCCATATTTCCTGAGGAAAATCTCTGTGTCCTGCACTAGTTATTGCATGAATAATAGCAATGTTTTGTGTCATTTCAGGCATGAAGCGAATGCAGAAGGCTTTAAAAGAAGCTGAACAGAAAAGAACCAGCCCTAATGGACATGCCGTCACAGAAGCTGTTAAGGAGAGCAAAAACTCAGTGAAAGAAGACTGTGCAGAGTCGGACAATGCTGCCATTATCAATTCAACCTCATCACCCCACAGCAAGTCATCAGACCAGCTCAAGGAGAGGGATAGCCCTGTTCCTGTCACTGGCTCACCCGTCTCTGAGGAGTTTGTTTTGCCGGACTGCCAAACATCTAAGCCCACAGAGAGTCTGGACTCGCTTATAGGTACTCTCAGGCAGCAGATCCATTCCTCTGATTGGCTAGAGAAAAACACTCCAGAGCTTACTGCTGGAGAGGACCCAGAAATTATTGATGTATTTAAGGCCCTGCTTCAAAGAGCCAGAAAGTAAGCTTAGAATAAACATGCTGTAGTTGCCATATTTCAAGAGGCAGGACTTCTGTCTTCCTGTGTTTTGGGTTAAATAAAGTATGAAAGAAACACCTGACACAAGGTCAACTGTGATTACTGTATGAGGGTAAATCAGCTGAGAATGAGGTAAGGGGGGTGAGGAAGATAGTTTTAAAGCCGAGCATGAGATGCCAGTACAATATTTTCCATATGCATTTCAAAGCCTTACTGTGAAGCTGCTCAGAGAAATGTCCTCTTTTAACATTTGTGATATTTAACTTTTATTCAAAGTGAATGCCAAATATAATTCAGCCATGATCAGTCAGGTTGTAAGCCTTTATTTTCATTTGTGTACGTTTTATAATTCATTATTCATCTGTAAATAAAGAACTTTTATTATTTTCATTTTGATTTTTTTTTTTATTCTAACATGTCATTCTGGGGGAAACGGTCTGGGTAGAAGCTGCAGTCTGACGTGTTTCTGAAACGTTTGTTCGGGTGGTCTGTGGGCGCCGTTCCATCATAGCGAAGGAAATCGCAGAGGGTGGTTGTTCAGTGACGAAGAGGAGAAATTACCAATGCTTCTCAACCACAACAGCTTTTGTTGCCCACTGTAAGAAATTGAGAGTGGGATTTCCTCTCATGTTTTATCATATATATAATGACTCAATGACACCCCACACACATATTATACATGGCAAACTGTTATGCTTTAGAACAGTGCAGCTTAAATGTCACAGGACTTTGGACTTTCTAACTTCCCTTTAATATCAAAAGTTATTCATTATGAAGACACCCACACTTCTGTTTTATTTAAACAACAAATGGAAGTTGATGCAGCTTTCACTTTCTCTATTCGACACAGTAAATAAATTACAGTGGAGAGTTTAAGGGGAAATTTCCCCAGTTGCTGGGGGAGTTTCCATTGCAGCAGAGGTGGAGTTACCACTGTAAGCGCTTGTAGTTATGAGTAGCAGAACAACTAGTGTGAATGTGTGGAACAGAAGCAACCTTAGCAATTCCTTTAAGCTTTGTTTTACCTGTTCGTGGGCTCAAAGCGGTTTTCCCAACAGCTTCTGTCTAAAAGGTAAGATGTGCTTTCTTACCATTCCACCAGGTTGATGTTTAAACAACAAGGTTAGACCTTAAATAGGCTTTGCTTTTGTAGCTGTTAATCCTTTTGTTTTCTGTTTCAGAGGAGTAGAAATGAAGTTCCTTGAGCTGGGAGACTCCACCAGTCGCTTTAGGTTTGCTCAGTCCTGTTTGGGATTAACAGGTTGCCTCTGTGTGTGTTACGCTGTCTGTACACCCTTCTGGCTCAAAGATAAGGGACTGTGGGCTCAGTGGAATAACAGCAGAAGTGAGGAGACCAATAATGAAGAGGATAGTGTTTTCAGTGGTAAGTGAAAAGCTGTATTTATTTATTCAGTTTGAAACTGGCTTTCAGTGTGTGTGAGGGGTAAAACGGCTGGTAGAATGAAGCATGTTGGGGTATATTTAATGAGGCAAATGCATGTGTTTGCTGTGCTGATTCGATAAGGCACTGGATCTGCTAGAAATCACTAGAGATTAGGAGAAAGGATTTGTTTTTTCTTTTTATCTGTAGTGCATCAATATCAACGGGAGCGTTGGATAAAATGGAGCGTTGCTGGCAGTGGTAAACAAGTTTGGACTTGCTGCTGTGTTAGTAGAATATCTTCCTGGTATTTGTTGAAGTTTGCACATTGTTGATGAATGAGCTGCGCTCTCTAAAACACTATGTTTAGATGTCAAGATACATTCCTCCAAAACTGGTCTATATCTTTTCCAGCATAAGTAGTGGCTTCACAAATGTGTCAATTCATCATTCAGTGTGCACAGATGCACCATCATGGATATAAATGATGTCACCAGGTGGCTCCTCCAACGTTTTATCCCAGCAGACACACTGCTTCTGATGTCCAAAGAGAATTTTTAAATGATTTTCACGTTTCCACCTTACATCAGCACAACTTCCCCAAAAGCTGGCAGCTTTTAAGGATCCTCTTTTTGTAAGTGTTTTAAAAACATTCCCAACAACAGAGTCATTTCCAGTGAATAGTCAGTGTTCCTTTTTTATTTTAGTAAGAAATTTAAAGGATGTGGACTCTTGAAAACAGCTGATCAAGCTCCCTGATTTGGAGGAAAATGCTCTCCAGTGCTTCTGTTAGTGTCTTTTACAGCACAGTAAACACCAAAACAAATTAGTTGTGGTGACATAGTGAAACTAAAAGAGATTTTTAGAATCACCATGAGGGTAAAAGTGCTTGGGAGCAGCCTATGGCATCCTATCATGTTTTTAAAATTTCCTTTTAAATGACAAACCAGGGAAATGACATGAGGATTTATGTTTTATATATTCTGTGTACACTCTTTGGACAGGAACAGCATATATAATGTACAGCTTCTTCAAGACAGGAATGTCACTAAACAGGAACGTCACTAAACAGAGTATTGTTACTCTTATCTTAAACACTTATGAACTAAACTACTTCAGTTCAAGTGCGGCAGACCAACATCACAGCTTGTCACAATCCTTTTCACCTTTTCCTAAATCCTTAAGAATGTCTCCCTCATCTTTCCCTCGCAATATTATGAGATTTTCATCTTCTTTGTAGATATGCAGTGAATGCATGTGGTTTAGTATTAAGCACAGTCAAAGATCAGTCTGAGTCTGATTAAATCACCGGGCTTTGCAATTTCATGTTGAGACACATCTTAAATGACTTTGTGGGAGTGCACACAAAGCAAAGAACAGCTAATTGTCTTTATGTGTGAAAGACAAAGCCACATACTCATTTTCTTATTGCTTCTGTTAAACCTAATTAGTTGTAAGCACTGATTAGCAAAAGTGGTATTACACAAATTTCCCAGCGCCTGTTTGATCTTCAATTTTACAGATAACTATAGCTTTTCCCTTCATTTTATTTAGTTAAAAAAGAAATAAAATCTCAGATTTACCATCTGATGTGTTGTTCTAATGCCATTTTAATTTTACTGTATAAATTACTTTCAAATTCAGTTTTTTATGTATTCTTTATAAATTCTCATCTTATTTAATTGTCATATAATTTAACATATTTTAGTATATATGTATATATATAGTATATATATATATATATATATATATACACAAATACACTAAAATATGTCAAATTATATATTTATATGTCAAGACAGCTGAAAAGTATTAATTTTTTTAGCTACTGTAGTGAATCAAAGCATAAAATGATCTTTAAAAAAAGCAGATGGAGCAAAAGAGCAACATCATAAACCTTGGAGGGTTAACAATTGACGTACATTCATGGTACAGTAGCCATATATTATCATTATCATCAACAGCTAAAACAAAAAGCCACTTTCCACTTCTATTTGCACATGTAAATATGTATGCAAATATACACAAGTATGCTGCTATTTTTTTTAATCTTATTTAAAACTCAAGATTTATCCTTTTATTCTATTCTATTTTTATTCTATTTTATAAATATTTAGCTTATTTTTCTATTATTAAAGGATGCAGGTACAGAAAACACATTTCACTGTATGTATAACTGCATGTGACAAATAAACCTCTTTGACTATTTTCACTCTATTCTAGTGATTTCTTTAATCATTGATTTAGCGCTTGCATGGTAGAACTCGTCTGTTAACAGTTTTCTATTAGAGACAATAAACAAACGAGGTGACTCTTTAACCGAGCAGTATAATAAACTTCCTTCTTTTTTTTGTAAGCATCATAAAGGCTGAAGCTGAGAAAGCTAACGAGCTAAAGCAGAGAAAGCTAACGAGCTAAAGCAGAGAAAGCTAACGAGCTAAAGCTGAGAAAGCTAACGAGCTAAAGC
>JBAMHV010000010.1:22836348-22857258 GCA_037177535.1 Pseudomugil gertrudae
TTATTCTTCTATTATTAAAGGATGCAGGTACAGAAAACACATTTCACTGTACAATTATGCTGTGTATAACTGTGCATAACCTCTCTGACCTGACTTTGAAATAAGATGTCATGGTGCCATTTCTGGTTGCTATATCGTGTGTAAAAACAGAAAACCATCTGCTTGGCAGCGTAGAAGATTTGTATCAGAGATTTTTCTCAACACGCTGTACATGCTTGCACAAATATGCTGTCTGATTCTTCAGCAAGGACACCATACACACAGACACAACAGATACAGAAACCCTTGATTTTTATCTCCTTGTTATAGTGATTAGCACAGAGGAGAAACATCTGTTTATGACTATAAATATGGGTTTATTTAGGATGTCTGACCTTGTGTGTGTTGTTTCTGCCCTTCAGTTCTGGAAGCAGAGAGAGTATTTGGAATAGTTTCCTGCCTGATGGCATTGGCCACTGGTGCTCTGTGCCTGGTGATCGCCCTCTGCTGGACATCCGACACAGTGCGTTCCTACTCCAACACTCGCTCTCTCCTCATGGCAGGACAAGCTCTCTATCCCACCACCCTGCTTCTGCTCACCATGGCTTCCACAGGTATGAAACAAACCTGCATGCATCAGAACATGTGCTGCACGTGCTTTCCGGTAAAAGTATTTATATTCTAAGAAAGGTAGTTATAAAACACCCACTTGAAATTAACCTCCAAATAGCCTCTTGGTTTAGGTACTATGTCAAACCTACACCTACAGAAATTCTTTCATGTTCTGCTAATTTACATACCCTGTGGGGCTGCAGTTTTAAAGAGCTTTTCTACTTTCCTGGGAATCACACTTCATTAACATACAAACTCTTTCAGAAGCTCCAGGCATATAATAATTGAGCTTAATGACTTTTTCTTTTAGCGGCAATGATACTTGATTTGACTCATGTATCCCATCTGTCCACAGGTTTCTTCTTCCTCCTCAGCTGGTCTTTTTTCACCTATCAGCACCTAGAGGAGATTCGCCAGGACTTCTCCAGCCTACGTTCCTCCTACTGGCTGGGGGCTTTAGGCTGGGTTCTGCTGTTGGTTGTGGAGACTGTTGTCTTTATTGCCGAACAAGTGGTTGTGCCAGACACCAAACCCGACTTGATGATGGTGGAGTCATGGAGGATTGATTCCAAATATGATGTTAAACGCTCGTACAGTGATGGCTATAAACCTGCTGTCTCCAAAAGCAAGATGGCTCTCAAGAGGGTTGTGACAGTACTTTGAATGGAGCTTCAAAACAAGAGGATGAAAGAGTACATGAAAGCACAGAGGCTCATTTTGATTAACTTTGTTTTTCAAAGTGGACTGAGCATCTCTGGACCCTGTAGATAAGTGGGACTGCACTCCCCAACTACCTGCAGGGTTGTCATGCATAGTGTTTCAGCATGAACTGAAATAAATACACTAAGGGTCAACAGACTGACTGAAAAGCTGGAAGCCAAATATATGACTGAGGAATTTATACACTTCTCTCAGTTCTCCTCCTCAGACAGAAACAGAACTAGAGGTGGACGGCTTTGAGCCTAAAAAGTAATAAAGTAAACAAAACACTGACACACTTGGCATTTAGTCGGTGTCTACCTGACTGTTTCCATTGGTGCTACAGTGTAATTCATGGGTGCCCAAGTCAGGTTTGAGATCTACTTTCCTGCAACTTTTAATGCCACCCATATCCAATACATCTGAGCAAAATGGCTCAGCTCAGCTCTTCAGAGGCCGGATAACATGCTATTCATCTGATACAGGTACCGTGTGGTTGCATCTGAAAGTTGCATGATGGTAAATTTTAAGGACTTTGGCATCACGTCTTTTTAAGATGTTTGAAACTTTTACACAATAATTCTCGTGTAAAGAATAATGTGTAAAGGTGAATGTAAGCTGAATGAGCTCAGACTCTAATTTATGGTATAAATGCAACACTTAAATTTTTTTATTAAAAGAGAAATGCAAATTGGAGCAGTGCTGTTTTCTTATTGATGAGTGATATGAAAAAAATAAACACTTTCGCCAACACCTGTGATTCATCACTTAAAACTACAAATACCATACAGCTAATCTTTGTTTCTTTAGATGAATATGTCTCATATTTAAAGACTTACAGTTTCACTGTAGCATACGGGTTACCCTCTCCTGTGATCAATAGACATTACAACGTTGTGTGCTCCGATTGGAAGTGCTTTTAATTGAATATTTCTACAGCTGTTACCTCTCAGAAAACTTCTCTGCAGCAGAGATAACTTCTTTTTTCTTAGATGTTCTCGTTGCAGGAGCCAGTTCATCAAAGTGTTTCAGGTTTTCTCCAAATGCAGTTGAAGAAACATTCACATATCTGAGAAAATGCTGAAATAACTAAAACTTTAGGAAAATATGCCGTTGCTTCTCTTTGCACAGCTGAGATGTTCTTACAATAAAAGGTGTTTGCTGCATATAAAGCACATATAACCCAACACAACAAACATTCTCAAAGGCAAGAAATGCATCTTAATTACTTCTGTCAAGGCAAATCATTTTATTAAAATATTTACAAATATAATATAATGAAGATAGCAAAGGTATTGAGAAAATTGTCGGCAAGAAAAAAAGTCTTGGAGTCTATTTTAACATGTAAAACATGATAAAACATGAAAACATGGATCCAAACCTTTGACTTGTTACTGTTTAGTTGATTAAATATCAGTTGTTTAATATAACTTAAAGTCTCAAAGGATAACGACAAATAAATAAACAAATAAAAAACATGTTTTGGGGGTGAACAGGACTTTTAGTGGTACAGTTTTAGTCAGCGAGCTCCACATTGGCCTTCCTTTCCTGGATACTTACCTTGTGCATTCATAGCATTCAGCTGCCGGGTCTGCTGAGGTTTTGCATCAACACACAACAAACTGACTCAAAGCTGTTATTTACTTTTCTCTCACTTCTTCCCAGGAGGAAAGGCAGTACTACTCAAACGCTGGACTGTCTGTGTTTACATTCCCAGCCTGCCAAAGTGGGAGAGAATTAAGTGGCTCTGACTCTGTTAATTGGGCGTTAATCAGGTGTTGCTCTAATTAAAAGGCAGTTCCGCCCTGTTGGGCCCTGGTAATGAGTTTGTTATTAAATCCACAGAGGATTTTTGTCTCTTTTTCAATTTACCGATAGGGTAGTGCCTAATTGCTGTGTAAATGAGAGGAATGTCCTTGAAGGTCGTGTTGCATCTGCATGTGATCCATGAACAGAATTGTTCTATAGTGTCTCAAATTCATCCAATTCACTGTGACCTCACTGTCATTTTAATTCAGCTTATCTTGAAGAAGCTTCTTCAAATCTGACCATCTATTATCTGCACCGCTTATTTCAATGAAGGGTCACAGGCAGCTGGAGCCTAACCCAACAATGGACAAGAGGCAGGGTACACTCTGGACAGGTCGCCAGTCCATCTCATGGGCTAACACAGAGAGACAAACAATTCACACACATTCACTCCTAAGGACAATTTCTAGGTCAATCAACTTAAAATGCTTTGGATGGTGGGAGGAAGCTAGAGTACCTGGACAAAGCTCACACTAACACAGGGAGAACATGCAAACTCTGGAAATAAAGGGGGACTCTCTGAGCTGAGGCTTGAACCAGCAACCACCTCACTGTAAGGCTGTGGTGCTAACCACACCACCATGCAGCCCCTTCTGCAAGTTGTATTTACTCAATTCAAGGTGCTGGTACCAAAATGTTTTTTTTTTTTTTAGTAAATAAAGCAGTTTTAAAATTGATTTTCTTCTCATCTTAAGTTGCTTTTATTTCCCACACCAGACGCTGTCTGGGCTTTTGACAGCACACTGTTTTATAGCCACCAGCATCTCATAAAGAAAACCTCAACCTTTCATCTTCTGCTCCCATAAATACAGCTCTTTCACCTTTTAAAAAGAAATAGACCAAAGGTTGAGAATGCCTTCAGACTGGACAGGTCAAATCAATATATAGATTGAAAGGAAGAGATAGAGAGACAAGAAGAAATGACAGATGAATGGCTGGAGATGCTGCACACAGATAGGTGGCCTGATACTGGATGAGTGGGAGGGGGGGTTGGGGTTAGAGTTGGAAGGCATTTACTACAGAGGCATCAATCAGACATTGGTGTTTGATGTGTGTACAACACAGCCTGGGCTAAAACATCATCAAAAAGGGATTAAATGGCAGTGATTTATACAATTCAGTACACAAAACATTTCTCTGCACTGTTGTGTGTCTGTGCTCATATTTACTGACATTAATAAACTTGCAGGGTTGCAAAATGATCCGGTCTTAATCTGTCTTTTAAAAGTTTATATTAGGCTAAACCAAGAGAAGCGAAAAGCTGCTGTTTCCTCTCTTGCCTTTTGGTGGTGCTGGTGTTGCATCCATTGAGTTGTCTTTTTCAGGGAAATCTGATGAAAATGGGAAGACACTGCTATTATTTGATGAGTAATGAAATCAAAAAGTTAGTTAATCTATGCATATGTGTGTGCATATGCATAAGTTTGATCTTTATTTGTGAGATAGACAAAATGGGATTAATATTCTCCATAGCATTTCAGAGGCCTTTGAGCCAGAATGTGTCGGACTGCTTAATAAGTCAAGTTTTATTTGGCTTGATCTGGGAGCAGTGATGAATTATGAAATAAAGCACCAACTCCATGCTCTTTGCAGTTTTATTTCTCGGTGGTTTACATAATTCACTCAGAACATTTGTAACTTTTCCAGCAGGTTAATGCTGATGCATTCAAAGTGAAGAACGGTGAGGAAATACACAGAGAGACAAGACAGCAGGGGAGAAACAGACATAAAGATCAGAGGAGGAGAGAACAAAGGGGTAGAAGGGATTTGCGATGTCACAAAATAGTTATCAAGCTGCCCCTTTTTTCCTGCTCCGCTTTATGTGGTGTCACATTTTGATGAACTTTGTGCACCTCTCTCATCCTCCCGTTCAATTACCCCAGGCTCTCTGTAAATCTAAATGTTTGGATGAAATCTAAATCACACTTTGACCACTGCGGTCTTGTGACCTCTGCTGCACTGTTATTAATGTAAGTGGAGACTCTTTGAAAATGGAGAAGTCAGGAAATTTGATGTCTGCAGTTCTACAATCTCAGAAAGAGCAGACAGAGAGGGGTGGGATGATGTAGGGAGAGTACACCCTGTGTCCTTCATTCATTTTTCTTGCAGGGATTCAGTTCATCTTGCCTGCAGAATCTCCAATGAGCCGTTGCTCTTTGTGACTGACATCCCACCCAGACCACTTCACTGATTGCATTTGTTTCACAGAACTGAAAAAAGAGGGTTGGGGATTTGATAAAAAAAGGGGGTTTCATAAATTTGTACTAAATTCACTGGATTTTAAAGTGCTTTTATTTCTTTTCTATTATAATGTCTCCAGCTCTTTCTCTTCCTGTTGAGACTTTGAGATGCAGTGCATATTTGCTTTACTTTCCAGCCAACAACCTTGCCCTTAAGTGGTGTCATCTTGGACATCTAAGTCCAGACAATGAAGCTGTAGACACATTCCGTTCTCATCACTCTATTCATCACTGGCCAGCTGTAGCCTCTCCCTTCTCTTATCTCTGTATGACCAAGGAAATTAAATTACAAATTTAATCACTTGGCAGCAGTCTCTTTAACAGCGTGTTTCTGCTTTGCATATAGAGTGTGCTTGCTTTGGCGGCATGTTGTGTGCAGTTACTCGTTGGCCTATTTATGACAATGGGCTCTGCTCTCTTTAGAAGTTGCACACCTTTTCACAGTGACAATGAATGACATGATATAGGAAAAAGAGGGAAGAAAGAGGAATAAATCCTATTAAAGAAACTTAAAAATAGCTATTATGGAGAGAATGTAATAAATAAAAAAAATCGAAGTACATAAAAATGAGCAGGATATAGATAATCACTAAACACCTATAAGTGCTATATGGTGTCCTTGCATCAGGTAAAATATCTTCAATATTTTTAACAGGAGTGTTTATCCACTAGTTACTTTCAAATAACCAAATCGAAACACTAAGACACAAAGAATTAGCAAATGCTTAACATATTTTTCAACCTTATAAACCTTCTAAATATTCTTTGCACTGATCAACATGTCAAAACAAATGCCATACTGTTGACATGTTCCAGCAGATATTACCAACTGGATCGACAGTAATGAGTTTTTGTAGATGCACAATGTCTTGGGTCTTCTGGACTCTAATGCTGGGGTATTTGCATCCTTAACAAGTTATTCCTGTGTCAAACGTTGTTACTTGACCCAAATCAATTGGGTTGATGAGCTTCAGCCTTTCAATGTTTTTAGCTTTTTGTATTTTTTAGCATATTTTTATGTGAAATTCTTCTTGTAATTACTTTACTTTGGGAATTTTCCATCTACGTTTATCCTTTATCTTTTTGAAATACACAAAGTGCAAACTGGCCATTTTCTGCCAGAAAAAACAAGCAGCAAAGGTTAAATAAGCATAAACACAGACTAGAATCTACTGCATTTTCTGAAGTAGCTGAGTGCTGTGGCATTAACCTTGCTCAATTGCTTCTGGTCAAATCATTTGGTGTTTGACTGTAACTATGAATATGGATGTATATTTCACGTTATAATGAAGAAAAAATGTCATTAGGTTGAACATTTTAAAACCATAAACTAAAATTAAATATATTTCCACCACTACTAATACCCATTCATGCTCCCTTAGACACATAAATATGGATATCTGTTTCAAATGTTGCCAACCTCACATGCTTCTTTTATGTTGCCAGAGTTTTCATCATCTAGTGGACAGTGCTGGATTCAAATTTGTCCACATTTTAAAGACAAAGGCAACGATGGTTATAATCATCCAGAAACTTCATAAGAATAATAAAACCACAAAGCCTTTTGTTCTCCTCATGTCATCTTCTTCTGGTGCTTTTAATTTGTCTTTTACTGCGACCTCTTCTTCTTCTCTGCCCCCCATTTTGCTGGTTGTGTGTTTGACATACACCTCAACTGCCCCTGCTATTTCTGTTCTCTGCATCAAGTAACAGATAGTAAACCCCTTGATAATCATCCAAATTACATACATATCCAATGCAGGAGATGCACTAAACTTTCCATTTTCTGTGTAAAGCATACATGAGCCTTTAGAGGTGCTGCATGATGCCTCAAAGTGCAATGCCTCTGATGACCACTAGGTGTTAGCTTCAAAATACAGCTTTAAAAACACAAAAACAAATGACAACCACCCTGACACTGTGGCATTAAAAGCCTCATTGGCTTAAAAATGTCTACACAAGTTTGTCCCTCAAACTCAATAAACAGCTCCTTGGCCTCTGTCTCAAATGGAATGATGCACCACCCTGAGGAGCGAAAAAGGAAAATCAGTAAAGATAACGTCAGAAGAAAATGAATCAATGAGCAAAGTTTTTATCATCATTGTTATGGGACAGCTATCACATATCTCCCCAACATTTTCCTCCTTATTCTCTTTTCAGAAAGGAGTTTATTTGCTCATGCAGAGACTGATATTCTTGCTTGTATAGGCAGGCCAACAAATGCAAAACTGTATTGATACCATCAGATCCTCCTGCTCCCAAAGCTGCCACTGAGCAGGTGGATGGTCTGTTTATTGTGATCTTTATGATTCAGACTCCTCTATCCAGCTACAGGGACCACATGTTTGCCAACCCTTTCCTGAGGCATCTCGGTGTTCTGCAGAAGGGAACAAACGCCACATGCCTCGGAGTTGGGCTGCAACGCTCTATTCTTTGTCACTGCTTTTCAAATCACAGGCTTTACAGGCTAGACTCTCCAAACTATTGTTCACCAAAAATATTTTAAAAAATGCTTTAAATGTCAGCTCATGGGTTTATGAAGCCAATAGATGCATCATCTTCACCAACAGCAAGATATTGTGAGCCTGGACTAGTAAAATAATAGCTCTCTGCTGCATTATGTGAATCACTGCGATGACTGGTTGATAAATGTTCCACCACCCGGCTCTGGCTTCAGCAGTCATTTCTCTCTCCAACTGGACTGGCTGCCAAATGACAACCTCCCTGCACGGGCCCCCACCTATCCACCACATCCTTAACAACCCCTCCCTTCATTTACTATAATTACTTTACTCTATACATAAGGTTTAAGACAAGACACTCTAAATAAGCCCCAAATTTGCACAAGCTGCTGTTTCCATTTGCTTGTCTGAGCCATGGTAGAAAAAGTGCAGAAAAGGGCAGAGTTGTCTGGAGTCTCCTGTAAAAGAAGAGGAAATAATAAGCAGCTCCAAGAACCTGAGAAGTCCTCTTTTTGTTTTTTTTTATAACTTAAGACCAGGAAGAGTTGAAAGGTTTAAGGTGACAGACAACATGCTGCTCTTTTCAGGCTGTTTGACATGTAATAGAACTTTTTTCTCTCTCTTGCATCTCTCCTTATATTTGACACAATTTGCTCATTACAGGAAGTGAGTGAGGAGAAGAAACAAGAACAAAAAGGACACATTTTCATATTTGTCTTTAGTTTAAAGATTCAACATCATGCTCATTTTCAGTTCATAATTTTCATTTCAGGGTCTGCTATAATACGTTATGGTGTTTTATTGTGAACACATTATTATTCTCACACTGTACAGCATCCTTATCCAGGGTGTGAATTACACTGGGGGTTTTCTTTTGCGACGCTTGTTTTTTAAATGTTCATTATGAATTTGGAGGTCATATAATCCACAGCAGAACAGTACAAAAAATACAGGGTTTCTCCATAAAACATTGTGCTTCCTCTGTATGCAGATGATATAATCCAAAACATCTCACATAGGGACTGAAAATTCTTTTGAACATCCACAAAAAGCATGAATTAAGTGGCTGGTGTTGAGGCAGCGCACAACAAACCAACAAAGCTGCCACAGTGATCACAAATTTATAAAATAAATAAATAAAAACACTGAAAAATAAATACTATTTTTTTATTGAAGAAACATCGAGAGCCGTGTTGAAATAATGAAATAAAAACCAGAAAGTGGACTATTTTTAAAACTCCCCTGCAGTTTCAGGTGAGGGTTCTCAGCTCCCCTTACCTGCCCTGTCATTTTAACCCTTTCCTCATCACTTCTGTCTAAAATGTTCATTTTTAGCTCCCATCTCTGTAAAAGCTACTGCCTTTGTCTTCTTTGATTGGTCACTTATTTGATCCAAAAAGCTGCAGCGTGAGGCAGCTGTTTACTCATTGTTTGGGCAATGTGTCAATGTGCTTCACATGAATTTTTTAAAGGAGACTGAAAAACCCGTATCCAGGTGCTTCTGTTGCAGTGTTTCCTTTTAGTGAGAACATCTTTGAACTTACTTCGAAGAGCTTTTATTTAGAGCGAAATATATAAACACAATGCTGAAAAACATCCCATTACTAATTTGAAAACAACATGGGAGCGATGCTCTCATTGCAGTTTAACAGTTAGTCAGAAAATCTTGTATTTTAGATGTTTTGCTCCAGACTCTAAAACATAAGACAAACTCGATGATCAGATGCTTATGTGAACAGAAGAATCTGACATGAAGAGGACTCCTCTTCAATCAGGAAAATCTACATTTTTTAACTTAAAATTAAACCCTTTGTTTTTTTGATTAAACACACTGCTCTTGATTCCTCAGCTTTTCTCTAGTGCTCCCAAATCAAGCTGAAGGTCTGATTTCTTCCAGGGTTGTGAGTGGATCAGCATCCATCTCGATTGTAAGATGCAGATCTAACTTTGCCTAACAGGCTGTGCTGCATCACAGCACTATCGTGTATTCACACAGAAACCTCTACATGTTGTTGACCTCTTTGTCGGATATATAATGATGGGAGTAGAATTTTCCTTAGAAGGTCTTAGGTCTTAGAAGGGACACTTGCAGTAGCTGTAGCTTAAATTGCTCTTCACTTTGCATAACTCACCACAATAGAGCAGATAAAGGGAACTAATCCAAAACCAAAATATCTTTGCAGTGCTGCAGGAAAAGTTAAAATGCAAAACTTGGAATTAACTAATATGCTACCGGAACTAAATTATTCCACAAGCTGAATATTCAGCGAGCTGGATATGGATGATATTTTCATGTCAGGCTGTCACAGCATGTGTGTGGTGTTGTGTGTAGAAGATGTGATGTTGTGGTGTGTCTACGCGCTCTGTTACAGCTCCATCAGTCAAAATGAGCCAACAACAAATGCAGCCAAGTCGCACAGGGTCACGTAAGACCACAAGACAGCTTCTCTAAGCTCGCTGTCACTGTGCGAGTGTAAGCGCACAAACCTGCAGTACAAAGGGAAGGGAAGCTAATTAGCTGAAGTAATGGCATATTTGATTATTAACAAAAGTTGGAGAAGACAAGAGGTGAAATGAGGGAAACAAGAGACGATGTGGGAGAGATGGAGAGATGAATGAGGGGGAGTTTGAGTAGTTGGGTATGGGGGTTGTTCTGGCAGGTGGCTTTGATGAATAGCTTTGTGCTGGAGTCTACCTCTTTGAGTATTAATCTACCAAATCATGTCCCTGAATGAGGGATGGAAGGAATGGACAGTGGGAGGTGACTCAGTGAGAATAGTCTGAGAGAAGCTGAAGAAGTTGTGGAACGTGCCATGAAAGTGCAATTAGAAATTTGCATACCAAATGCTTATTATATTGCCTGACACACTGTGGAAATATGAGAGTGAAATGCCCCCTTTACCCTGAATGTAATCACAAAGATTCCCACATTCTTCATGACATTTTGAAATATCATGCTGCAATTTTGGTTGGTCTATTTAAATGTTGACATCACTGACATTTCATTTCTTGTGAGGAAGATACCAATGCTGCTGTGGAATTCATTCATTGTGCATTTCTGCTATTGACACATTTCCTTAAGCTGCGGAGGGACTTGAGTTGTCAGGGGACCTCTTTTGGATCTTTGGCTTACATAGTTTTGCCTGGAAGGCCTGATCTCTTTCGCCCTTTCCTTGTCACAGCTTGCAATCAGGCATAAGCTCTTTTGTGTTCTCCATTCTGAGCTAAGCCAGTTATCCTGTGCAACTCCTTCACACAAGATCACTGCTATATACCTTTTCCCTATTTTTCACCTCGGTTTTTTCTCCTTTTTTGTTCTACATCTGTCTCTTTGTTTTACACATGCACTCCTGAAAGTAACAACTATGAAGTCTCTGAAGGACTAGCATAAATTTATTTGGTTCTTGTCATAGATTACACATTAGCACAGCCTCTCATGCACACAGCTTTACTTATCCCACTTTTTTCTTCACCTTCCCTTTGGATAACACACATGGTACCTCACACAACTGCATCTGCACATGCTGGTACACACATACACTTATCACGCCCTGATCTACTTTAGATTTATCACGTCAGGAACAGGAGGAGGAAAAAAAGCACATCACATCCAAGTGCAAGGTGTCAGTTTAGTGGTGCATTGCAAACTCCTGTATGTCCTCCTAAACTGCAGCCTGTGGTCCCCCAGGGTCCTCTCCTCACATTCATAACACTCCACTCTGTGCCAGGTGGCTGTCTCCACAAGTCCTCTACCCCATAAATCAGGCTGCCTTTGAGTTGATCAATAACAAGTCAATTAGCAGGCATAGAGAGATGAGGGTCTCAGGGGGTCACTGCTTGTTTGTCAGGCAGACATCTGCAGCGCGTCGCTGACTGCCACAGAGCTAGGTGTGTCGTTTACCTTGGAATCATGTGGCTACTTGGCTATCATAAATCTAAATATCAACTATAAATAGGCTTGCAACATCTTGCAACAATCCATCTAGCTTGTTCTTGGATACGTAATGAATCAAGCATTGTGCACCTCAGATCTTTCAGCTGTGGCTGATGGATTTGAATATGCCTCAGAAACAACACTTTTTTTTTGCCCTGACTTTGCTCATCAACATTTCCAGTAAACAGATTTGCCTGTCAAAAAGAAAGAGAGGGACAACAAACCGAAAGAAACAAACAAAAACTGCTACTGCCATCTTAGGTCGCACTCAGCCGTATGCACCAAATATAAGCTGTGAAGCCTGCCAGTGTTCATCCTGCTCCCCTGTTAAGCTGACAAGAGTGGGAGACACCCAACTGTTGTTTGGTGCCCGCTAACTGTGTATCTAATGACTTGGCTGGCAAATCCAAGGCAACAGCAATAGGCTCCTGTGGCGAATATACCAGATTAATCCCCTGGATAATTACATACAAGAATGATCTTGGGCAAATACCCCTTATTCCTGCTGAGATGTTACATCAAATGATGCTGTATAATTAAAACTCATTCTGAAAGATGAGAGAAAGGCAGGATTTATAGAAGTGAATGAAATGTGAGTGGTCAAATGGAGAGATTCACAAAAATCCACTGAAATGATGTTTCCTTTTATAAAAAAAGGAGAGAAAAAGCCTGGCAATTTAGTTAAAGTTGATGCAACAACTGAACTTCTTTGCTCTCTCTGAAAACTCATTTAATAAATATGCACGTTCCAGGAGAGAGCTGTGTAAAATGAATCCCTTGTGTGGCTTCCTTTGTTGTTTTGATTAACAGCAGAAAACTGTGACAGCGATGATAATAAGAGCCATTATAACTACAATTCTTATTATGTTGGGCTCTTTTATTTGGCCCTTCAAAACCATCAAAATGATTCAGATTCCTTTCCTTTAGATTAGCTTTATGTAATCTGCTGTGTCTCGGTGACATTTTTCAAGACTTTACCAATGTTTCTGTCTGTTTCTGTCACCTGGATGAGGCGAGCCTGCAGATGGATGTGAGGAGCTCAGGATCAATGTGTTGTGGTAAGAAGGTTGTTTGTTTTGGGGGATTCTGTACATGCAACTGTTGCAACTGCTCTTTGGGGTCGACCTTGTTTTTTTCTCTTATTTTTCTGTCTGTCTGTATGTGTGTGTGTGTGTGTATCAGCTGTTTGTGTCAGGTGGCAGGAGTTGACTGTTGGGATCTGATCGTAGGAAGGGTATAAATACAGCACAACATGGAGCATTCCCAGTGTACGAAACCACATCTCCTGGTTAGAGCACCTCCAAACAGTGACAGACTCAGACATATCTAGTATAGGTAGTGTGCAGGGGCCTGGCTCCAGGGCTTCCCTTGTGCTCCCATGCGGAAAGGGCCCCCAGGGGAGCTGATGCCAGCTGAGACTGAAAAACAAGGTAAGAGCCCAGCAGATACACTTGCATGCAGCTTCAGCTGTTTGTCTCAGATGACAGTTCAACATATGAAGCGGACATAGAGCCAGAAAATGAAGGAGACTGACAGATTTAAGCCTCCAAGGGAAAAACGGTAGTGAGAGAACTAAAAGATGCATAGACAGAAGATTCTTTTGGGTTTGTGCCATAGATGTGAAATGGTAAGATTCTTAAATGGATATAACAGTTTCTAAACTCGTTTGACTGCTTTATTGTCTGAGCTGAAAATGGGACCCAGATTGTATGGGAGGAGGTAAAATAAGGTCAATCAGTGCAGTAGTATCATTGATCTAACTTGGGCTGTGTCATAAGAATACTTTGCTGGTGATATACAGTGTTTGAACTGAGCAATGTTGTGTTTAGAATCAGTCTTTATGATGTTTATTCGATATGATGGCTACTTGCTTTCTTTCCCTTCGTCCTTTCAGTCAATATTTGTGTATTATGAAATAAGTTTGTTGTGCCTCTGATTTTTCTTTGCATTTAAAATGTCTGTTAGAAACTCCAGAGGCTCCAGTTTTATTCTCAGCCAAGAAAATGACGAATATAAATGACTGACAGTCTTGAAGGGATGAGAGAAAAGTTACTGTGTCAATAGAAAGAAGAGGTGCACTGGTTCTCTGAGCAATGGGTAGGAAGACAGGAGAAATGAAGATTTTGGTGCTGTATTGATCTTTCAACCTGTGTCTCATACATTTTACACTAGATCTAAATGCCACTTATGGTATAATACAACAGTCTAGGTCAGGGCTCACTACCCTCTGTTCAGGGGGATTTACGGGTTCAAGATGTATAAATTTACAGGAATCAAGTAAAGCTTTAGATTGTGTCATAGGCTCAATACTGAGAACACACTAAGTTCAAATCCTCACGGGGGATTTCAACTCTGAAGTCTTTTCTTTGTGTCCATTATCTCACAGAAAGTGAGGATTATTTTCATACTTTTGTAGTGCACCAAATAAAACTATCCTTTTCTTCCCTCTCCTCCCCTATTCCCTCCAGGACCATAGATCTAATTTTCATCATGGCGGCTGAAAGCCCGGAGACAGATGGTCCCAGATCTGCTATGCCTGCTGAGCTCCACTATCCCCACTCTAAGTACTCTCAGTGGAAGTTTAAGCTGTTTAGGGTGAAGTCCATGGAGAAAGCCCCTCTACCCTGCGAGACACAGCCTGAGATAGGAGCCTCATTAGGGATCTCACCTCCTACAGCTTCAAATTTAGAGGTGGATGATGGTGTGGATCCAGTGAGTGTTATGAAATTGTGCCTGGGGGGAAAAAGCAAGGAAAATGTGGAGGGCCCTGGCATGAGAGTAGATTTGAAGCTACAGGAAATGGACACCCACATGAGCCACCTCAGGTGATTTTCTGTCACAGCTATATAAATGCCACTTTTTAAAATATATACTCCTTTGACAGAATAAGCCAACACTGTTTTTTTCTCTCTGTCAAGGTGCTTGTGCCGTGTCTGTGGAGCAGCCCTGAGAAAGGTCAAAGGGCCAGTTCATGATGTTCATGGAGACCTGGATGAGGTGAGCAAATGTGCGCTGCGGAAAATGGGCTGCAAGTTCACCAGCTGGCCGGAAGTCATCCTGAAAGTCTTCAAAGTGGACGTGACAGAGGACACAGAATCGATCCACCCTCTTTCCTTCTGCCATCGCTGCTGGACGGTTGCCATACGAGGAGGAGGTGTCTGTAGCTTCACCAGAACCAAAGTTCCTGAATGGAAACCCCACTCTCACCACTGCTACCTCTGCTCCCCCAAGAAGCCTTCGTTCCAAAGGACTGGGAGGAAGAGGAGGAAAGTCATCCCCAAAGCCCAGAGTTTGGGGAAAAGGACCAGGTGTGACTATGGAGAGAGCATTATAGTTGGAGAGAAGAGAGCTCTCAGACCCTTTGGTGACCGTCACGGTCCTGCACTGAGAGCCTGGAAAAAAACCGGCCTACAGAGAGAGCAGTGGGTTAGAAACATCACACACTGCCAGAAAGACCACCTGAGTACCAAGTTGATCTCCGAGAAGCTCCCCGTGGACTTTGTTGTTTCTTTCATCTGCCTGGTGTGTGACCACTTGCTCTCTGATCCAGTCCAGTCCTCCTGTGGGCACCTCTTCTGCCGCAGCTGTATTATAAAATTCATCCACGTTCTGGGACCTCATTGCCCTGCCTGCAACTCTTCCTGTACCCTTGATGATGTCATCTCTCCTGCCAAAACCTTCTTATCAGCCCTGTGTTCCCTGCCTCTGCTCTGTCCTTGTGACGGCTGTGGTGAGCATGTAAGACTTGACTCATTTAAGGCCCACTGCCTTAGCCACGAGTTGGGGAAAGATGCTTACCGAAACTCATTACAATATGACAACTACCTGCTTGCCAATAAAGGAGGGAGACCCCGGCAGCACTTACTGTCATTAACCCGTCGTGCCCAGAAGCATCGGCTAAAAGATCTGAAGACTCAGGTGAGGGTGTTTGCAGACAAAGAAGAGGGGGGCGATGTGAAGTCTGTGTGTTTGACACTCTTCCTGCTTGCGCTGAGATCTGGGAATGAGCATCGGCAGGCGGATGAGCTGGAGGCCATGATGCAAGGTAAGAAGCTATTTTAAGCTTTTTGTTTAGTGAAAGCAGCTCTGCATGCTCATAAAAGAGGGATGCAAAACACGTTATGCTAATGTTTGCTCATTAATACATACCCCTTTCTCTCAGATATACACTCACCTTGTAAATAAGGTGGTAAAGTTCAGCACTGAGGAAAGAGAACAGCATTTGATTGTTGTCCATCTCTGCCGGTTAAACGCAGATGCAACACACCCAGCTCCTCCCTGATTCTCTCTTTCTTTTACTTTCCATGTCTGTCAGTCTCTCATTCTCATAGTCCCTTTAATGCACAATAACAACTCTTGTGAAGGGGGTGTTAGAATCAAAACAACATCAGCAGCCCTTGTATCTGCAAATTACACAGACAGCACCATTCTCCTCTCTGGGGAACAGAAGCCAGCTGGTGTCTGTTTTCATCTGCAGCCAATACATCACTTTTGCCAGCTTCACTGATTCACCCCTTGTCCCCCTTTGGAAATTAGGAAATATTGGATATTGTAATCATGGGTTTGTCAGTTTTTGACAATAATACATTCACATTTGGATGTTATATTTACATTTCTTTTCTGTCTTCAAGTCAAAATGACTCCAAATTCAGGAAATCGAATGAGGAAATGTCATATTTGGTGTTTCTTTTCAAAGCAATGGAAAATGGCTTCAGTGGTTTAGTGTTAAATAAATCTCTTCTTGTGTCAATCCTTCCTCTTGCTGTCTTTTACATTTTTATTTAGCTTCTTTTTATTTCTCCTTAAAACTTTTTATTTCTCATTCTTTGTCCCTGCAGGCAGAGGCTTTGGATTGAGTCCCGCTGTGTGCTTGGCCATTCGGGTCAACACTTTTTTGAGCTGCAGCCAGTATCATAAGATGTACCGAACTGTCAAAGCCACAAGCGGCCGCCAAATCTTTCAGCCCCTCCACAGTCTCCGAGCAGCAGAGAAGGAGCTCCTCCCGGGTTTCCACCAGTTTGAATGGCAGCCAGCTCTCAAGAATGTGTCTACATCTTGCAATCTTGGAATAATTAACGGGCTCTCTGGATGGACATCCTCTGTGGATGACGCCCCAGCTGACACTATCACTCGGCGCTTTCGCTATGATGTGGCACTGGTGTCAGCATTAAAGGATCTGGAGGAGGACATCATGGACGGGCTGAGAGAGCGTGAGATGGAAGACAGTGCTTGCACCTCGGGCTTTAGCGTGATGATTAAGGAATGCTGCGATGGCATGGGTGATGTCAGCGAGAAACACGGTGGAGGACCTGTTGTTCCTGAGAAGGCTGTCCGCTTCTCTTTTACCATTATGTCTATTTCTGTCCAGGCAGAAGGTGAGACGGAGGAGGTTACCATTTTCAGAGAGCCAAAGCCAAACTCAGAACTGTCCTGTAAGCCCCTTTGTCTGATGTTTGTAGATGAGTCAGACCATGAAATGCTCACTGCTGTCCTGGGGCCTATAGTTGCAGAGCGTAATGCAATGAAGGAAAGCAGGCTCATCCTATCCATGGGAGGCCTGCCCCGCTCCTTTCGCTTCCACTTCAGAGGCACAGGATACGATGAAAAGATGGTGCGCGAGATGGAGGGCCTGGAGGCTTCTGGATCCACATATGTCTGCACTCTGTGTGATTCCAGTCGTGCAGATGCTGCTCAAAACATGGTGCTACACTCCATCACCCGCAATCACGATGAGAACCTGGAGCGCTATGAAATATGGAGAACCAATCCCTTTTCCGAGTCTGTGGACGAGCTGCGAGACCGTGTCAAAGGAGTTTCTGCCAAGCCCTTCCTGGAGACGCAGCCCACATTAGATGCATTACATTGTGACATTGGCAACGCCACTGAGTTCTACAAAGTCTTCCAGGATGAGATCGGGGAAGTGTACAAAAGGGTCAATCCCAGTCGAGAGGAACGGCGCAGCTGGAGGGCAGCCTTAGATAAACAGCTGAGGAAGAAGTTGAAGCTTAAACCAGTAATGAGGATGAATGGGAACTATGCCCGCAGGCTAATGACCCAGGAGGCTGTGGAGGTAGTGTGTGAGCTAGTGCCCTCAGATGAGAGGAAAGAGGCCTTGAGGGAGCTCATGAGGCTCTACCTCCAGATGAAACCTGTGTGGCGCGCAACCTGCCCAGCCAAAGAGTGCCCTGACCAGCTGTGCCGCTACAGTTTTAACTCCCAGCGCTTCGCTGACCTCCTCTCCTCGACCTTTAAATATAGGTACAACGGAAAGATAACCAATTACCTGCACAAGACTCTGGCTCATGTGCCTGAAATCATAGAGAGAGATGGATCTATAGGCGCCTGGGCCAGCGAGGGGAACGAGTCTGCAAACAAACTGTTCAGGCGTTTTAGGAAGATGAATGCTCGTCAGTCAAAGGCCTATGAGTTAGAGGATGTACTGAAACATCACTGGCTCTACACCTCCAAGTACTTGCAGAAGTTTATGGAGGCTCATAAAGACTCTGCCAGAGCTTTCCAGGCCACCATAGACCCAGTTGAGATTCAGGATGAGGAGGATGTGTCTACGGAAGTTAATGATTTTTGATTTCTTGAATGATTTATTTGTGGAAACAATGTTTGATTTACCTCAAGAAAGTTGTGTAATCTGTCAGTTACCTCATTCCTTCTATATTCTTTATCTCATTTTGATTGATGTGTGAAATGAGTGAGCTTCAGTGGTTCAGCTGCATGTTATATTTACTGAGTTGTTTTGATTTAAGCATCTTTGTAAATGTTCTCATTTACTGTGGGATATTCCTTGAGTAACCAATGTTTTGCACTTGAAAGATGCAATTTTGGAAATGGTATGGAGAAATTTTCATT
Organism: Pseudomugil gertrudae; assembly: GCA_037177535.1. Taxonomy (NCBI): domain Eukaryota; kingdom Metazoa; phylum Chordata; class Actinopteri; order Atheriniformes; family Pseudomugilidae; genus Pseudomugil; species Pseudomugil gertrudae. The sequence continues at coordinate 22,854,948 of JBAMHV010000010.1, forward strand.
CCTCTTTTGTCAGTCTATGCCTTACTTGATTTAAACTCACTTGACTTTGAACTTATTTGCTTTAAATTGTCATTTTTTAAACTTCAAAGGTGGGATGGCAGAGAAACTTACCCACAAAGTAAGATAAGTTTCTCTTCTCTTATTCTTTTCCCCCCAGCTCATTTTTAAAATCTTTGCTGCCTGTGAAATATGGTGCATTTTATTGTATTGCAAGGATATGACACATTTATGAATTTATATAAAGGGGATATTTATGGAAACAGATGAAAGAGCTGTAAGTCATGGAGTGAAATTGTGTTAAAGAGACCACATTTGTGGCCACTGTATTAATATATCATTTGAGCTGGAGAAAAATGCAATCCTAGAGACCCAAATGTTTTTTGTTTCATGAGTGCCCTCAGAAACAGATTACTTTAGTACTTTATCGTGGGGTCCCTGAGGGCCAGACTAGATGCCAGGTCACTTTGAACCATTAAAAAGAAACTCTTAGTTCTTTGCACGGTGGAGGATAGATGATACTTATTTGAATTCTTCTCATAAAATAAAACATATACTAACCTTTTTGTTGATACTATAAAAAAACAGCACGGTCTATTACAGAACTTAATATCCCATGGACTATATAGTAAAATGGAGTTCTTCTAAACTTCTTTGTATAACCTGCTTCTTTTTCTGTGCTGGTTTTCGTCACTGCTGCAGCTGACAGAGGAGAGGGATAGGCAGGAGGCAGACAGACCTGATGTAAACTGATTTGTTGGCAACTTTATTTGTTTGATTGATTGATTATATTGTCTCTCTCTGGCCTTGCCATTTTGAATTGTGACAGGCAATTTTGTTTTCTTGCTTGGTTAAATGTTTGATTCTATTTTACTGTCAAAAGTTTAAGCATATGACAGCAGTGAAACATTCACATTTCATCTGTGTAGTTGTCAGAGTCGCACAATAACATGTTTTTTTTAGAGTTGCATTACATTGCAACTTGTCTCTTGTTTGTTTTTGCCATAATGAATTGCATTTCCAAGGTAATGGATGATGGATGATTCACAAAATTCCACTTGTTCCTATTTCACAGTGTTTTTTTTTTCTTGTTTTATGCATCCACACACACTAAATATCAGGTGAATTGTTTACTGGCTTTGCATAGGACATGTGGTTCATTTTACACAACCAAATGTTACACTAACATCTTTTAACATTTTGATTAATTTCAGCTTCCACAGCTGTATTTCCACATTCATAAGAAATTGCTTTTCTGAAGGATGAAGATGCTGTTTCTCACTATTTCAACCAAAGATTAAATAAAGATGAATTCTAACTTGATGATCTCACATGTCTTATTTATTTCTTATTTATTTTATTGCTAGTTTTATTTATTGTTTTAAAGTTTTAATCAATTACAGATAATTTTAGTGATTTTAAGACACAAACTACAATCACTGCAACTACAAGTAGAAATAGATTATATATATATATATATTTATATGTATATTATGTGTGTATATATAGTGTGTGATTAACGCTAATTTATTTATTTATAAAATTCCTTCCTATTACTGTAATCTTGAAATTGGATTTGCAACACACTCTCTCTCCATCACTGACTAGCTTATTACTCCTGGTAGTTTTTTGGGTTTACTATTTCTATTCTGTACACAGCTTCACAAACTTCCCCATAATAATGAATTTTTTTTACTCTCTCATTACTTTATTAGTTTTATAATAAAAAAAACACTTTGTGTTTCCATCTGGGGTGAAACCTAGTTCTTTCTTGTCAAAACTGCTAAGCTGACCACTGAAATGTCAGCACTTTATATTAGTTTCAGGCACTCGCTTCTAAACTGTTGTGACATTAATGGCAGTAAAGCAAATTTTAACTGAACTCCTGCCACACATGTAAAAGTTTACCTGGTAACTAATAGGTTTCTACAAGCTGTTATTGTTAACCTGACTAGCTCTTGTTGAAGTAGCAATGACCTGCAGTTATGTCACTAATAAGGCCTGTCCTGGGTAGGGTAGCAACTGTCACTCTGTCATGTGTGCAAAAGTTATTTTCTGCATGTTAAAAGGAAAAAGCTGGACTTCTTTCTTTCTTTTGCACATAGCTGGGCACAAACAAAAATCAAAAGCACTTCCGAGTGCACCACCACAACTGAAACAGAGGAGGAAGAAAAACTTGCCTAACAAACACACCCACAGTCATCCTAAAATTTACCCTCCCAAAATTTCAAATTGTGACTCTATTCTATTCTATTCTATTCTATTCTATTCTATTCTATTCTATTCTATTCTATTCTATTCTATTCTATTCTAT
>JBAMHV010000010.1:22857358-22867775 GCA_037177535.1 Pseudomugil gertrudae
CTATTCTACAGGCATTTAGCAGACACTTTTATCCAAAGCGACGTACATCAGAGAATAAAACAACACAAGCATGAAATTAAACAACAGAGAACAACATAGATAAGAGCCAGACTGCTGCGAGTCTTGTTGGACACAGCTATTGTCCTGTAGGACACAGGTCTTGTCCTGAAGTGCTAGAGACTATATTTTTAAGTATATATATTTCCTATTTATATTATATTATTATATTATATTTATCATACACTCAAAAAACTGGAGACAGAAAAAGTTTTAAATTAATAAATGATCTGTTCTTGAATTATAATTTTATCATTTTGTGAAATAATGCATTGTTATTTTTTAATTGAATTGATTTAAAAACCATATGAAAAAACAAACAAACAAACAAACAAACCTGTCCTGGACAAATACAAGGACTTTGCTGATGAGCTGATTTGCTGATCAGAAAATGCCTGATTGTAGAGTTTCAGCCCTACACACAGTTTGACTCATCTGTTTAAAAGTAGTCCCTACAAATAGAAATTAAATGTAAAAATTCCTTAAATTTTTCTGATCTTCTGAAGTAAAAACAACATCCTCTGCAAATGTACTGACAATATTTCATATTTTGCTTTCTTTACAGCTAAAAATTTCTGTCTTAATAAACAATGTGTTGGTGTATTTCTTCTTAGTGTGGGGTGTTTTTTTCTTTCAAATGTCAACATTTCAGTAGCTCTCAACTTGTACTAGCAGATAATATATATATATATATATATATATATATATATATATATATGTGTGTGTGTGTGTGTGTGTGTGTTTGTTTTAAGGGTTTTGAGATAACTTGTGACTTGAGATAACTATGTTATATAAATAAAGCTGAATTAAATATTACTGAGCAGCTAAAAATAGAGAACTGATTCATCCTATTATACAACAAATGGAAACAATAGTCACTGATACTAAAATATAAATACATAATAAGGTATTGTAAGACATTGGAAAAAACTAAATACAAAGACATAGAAAATGTTCATAGTCTTTTATTGTCACCATGATTTTTATTTAGTAACAGCCTGTTTTTGTATAAACCATGTTAAGAAGATGAAAAGACAATACCAGGTTGTAATCCAAAGAAAACACAAAAAAGAAAAATTTATGGAGTGGAGAGATTGTTTTAACTACAAACAACACTTATTACAATCTTACACTTACTCGATGCAATCTAATATTTCTGATTTAATGTTTAGTTAAAACATTCATGTTAAAAAGTATTACAGAGCAACATTTTAATACAATGACTAAAACATTTGTTACATTTTAGCAAATTCTGTCTTCAATCAATACATCCATCCGACTTTAATTTGTCAGATGCAAACAGGCATCTAAATACAGCAGAACATCTCAACAACAACCACCAAAACTCGACACACAGAAAACCAAACTAGTCGAAAAGCCTCTTGAAAAAGTTCTTTTTGGCCGGGGACATCTTGATTGTTACAGGTGTTCTCCTATATTTGACTTTCATTGGGGTGCGCTTCAGGGGCAGAATCTGCCGAGGTGGGGTCATCTCCTGGTACGGCAGGCCTCCGTGGTCTAAACAGAAGTACTTTTTGCTGCCCTGAGAAAGTCTCAGCAGTAAGGTCTCAGACAGCTCCATGCACTGGGCATGGACCCAGTGCCCCCCTTCCCCTCTGGAGCAGAAGATCATGGCTGGCCGATGGAGCTCAGTGGAGTAATATGGCTCCCAAGTGTTAGGGTTCACCTGGCAGCCAAGGCAGCATTTGATCCAATAGCCCGTTTGTGATTCATCCTCTTCATCTTCTTCATTGTAAGCGTCACCGTCTGCTTCACTGCTGTCTTCCAACTCATGCGGTTCACGACCAAAATAGAGTTCCTCCGAGTCCTCCAGAGGAGTGGAGTTGTCATAATCCGTTGACTCCTGACTGTAGGATTGGACTCCTTCTTCTCTGTTGTAGTCTTCTTCTGTTTGGAAGCTCACCTGAAAAAAGTAATGCAAATCAGGCTGTGATGGCCTTCCCTCAGTGGGAACCCCCAGAAGGACACATCCATCCCCAATACTGCCACCAAACCAGGTGCGACTGTGGACGATATCTGGAGTCCACTTAGGTGGTTCGAGGGGCTCAAAACGGATGCCTTGCTCATCCAGAATAACGGTGCTGCACACCATCCTCTTCTGAGAATCTGACTGATATCCACCTACGATTAAATATTTGTGAGTAGGTCCTGTGCGTGTGATAATGGCACTAGAGATGGATAAGCCTGTATCCAGGGTATCACAGGAAAGCAAAGGGCTGCCCTGCAGGAGCTCAACACGTAGGCGGAACAGACGAGGTGGACGAGAGTCAGAGGTGAGTGAATGTCCTCCAATGATGTAGACACAGTCCTCTCGGGCAAGAGCCACATGAAAGGACTGTCCATCGATGAGTTCAGGTAAGGTGTGAGCAGAAGAGCAGCCAAACTCCAGGTCAAACAGGAAAACCTGAGGAGGACAGTCAACGACACTGTTCCAGCTCTCAGACGTCCGCTCGCCTGCTGGCATGTAGGACCGACCCCCAAACAAAACGCAAGCCGTCTTCCCACGGCTTTGAACTATGCTCATTGTGTGGCCATATCTTGCTTGTGGAACCTCTCCCACCAATTCTTTCTCCTTGCACCTAAGTGTTAATTTGCGGTTGCAACCACGGCTGTCCATGGTCAGCAAGTACAAGCTTGATGAGATCTCATTGTTTGGAGTACGACCACCATGGATTAGATAACTCTCTGGAAAGCCATCATAGGGGTCAAGGCGGCATACGGCTGGACAACGTAGTGGAGGGAGGTAGCACGAGTCGTTGGAGAAGGAGATGGCCCTCAGTTTCAACTCGCCACATTTAAAGCGCACCCCAAACACCCCTGTTGGACATGAGCGCTTTGGCCAGCCCTTTTGACCGAACAGGAGAACTTCTCCATCCATCTGTAGCAGAGAGCATCCAGGCTGCAGAAGGCCTGCACAGTTCACTGGAGTTAGTGGTTGCAGGGTCATAGTCCGACAGGTGCCTGTTTCAAAACAGCAAACACACAAACAAAGTCTGTCAGCTGTGCTTTGTTTTCATTCAGGGGTTTTAAATTCTAACTTCCTGTTTAATACATATGAACAAAGGTAATTCCTGCATTCCCAGCATGCACAGCACACCCCCAAAGCATCACACATACGTGTCTGTCAGCTGGGGTTTGTTTTCATTCACGGGTTTTAAAGTCTTACTTCCTGTTTATTACATGTGCCAACCCTGATCCAAGAAAACACCTTTAATGCAGCATATGGTTATACATGTTTTCTGCTTGATTCATAAAGAAACGTTAATTACAGCACACCTAAAATTATAGTTAATTTAATGTACCACATAATAAGCTTATATTATTAATAATAAAAAATATAAAGGAATAAAAGCAGTGAATTGACACAACTGACACACCCACCAACACACACTATACTTTACTGTAACCTACATCTCATTTTCCAACATTACGTAGCATGTCTGCTGTTTGTATTCAGACTGCTACGTACAAAATAAGCTGCACTGTACTTCTTGACACCTAAAGTCAAACACAAATAGCAACCATTTACACAGAAATTCTATTTTCAGAGAAAAACTGAGTGAGGTATGACTGAGATGGCAGTAAATAAATGTCCATTTCTCTTTTGAACAAATATTTACACATTGGACATTACATGGAGACTTACAATAACACGAATAAATAAAAAAGAACAGATCATTTTAATTTATATTTAATGCAACAAGTCTTATTTGCTTACCTTACGGTTAGTGGCCAGATGTTGGACCTGAAGTCACTTTAGTTTGAAACTTATAGTCACTTAGATGAAGTTAAGGAGCTTCTGATTGAGCTGAATTTTGACAAAGGCAGAAAGTGGTAGAGTTTATGAAGCTTCGTTGACTAAGAAACACTTCCAGATCTTGAGGTTAACTGTCTGTGACTGCTGCACTCTGCAGGTGTGCTGCATGAATGCGCTCAGAGAGCTGCTAGTGGATGTAAATTGCTGTATATTAAAGAAGGAACCACTGACTGTCAAACTGAATAGTTTTTATCTTTAAAATACTTTGAAAGACTCATAACAATACAGACTATATTTTTTCTCTTAAAATGGATTAAAAATCAGATTTATAAGGGGAAAAAGGAAAAAAAGCTCAGCTTATAAACTTTTTTTAACATAAAAGTTTTGTAAGTTGTGTTTTGAGAATCCAAAATGTGTTTCAATAAACGGAGTCGGCAGAAGTTTAATTTACACACCCCAAAATGAGAAACATGAGCATTATGATGGAGGAGATGTTTGCTGATAAAATGACAGTCTGTTCTCCAGCTGTGGAGAAACATACTGTTCATTATTTTCTTCTGTCATAATAAGACACACCTCTGATATGATTTGAGTCAAAAAGCTGGGAATGAACATTTCAAACAGCCATAAAGCCTTTGTGTGCAGCAGCAGCACCGACTGATGGGACAAAACCTGAAACAAGCCAGATGTCCCACATTTAAGCATCTTATCTATGCACAATATTAAATTAACCAAAGGCTGGCAGCTCTGAATTATCATGTCCAAGAATCAAAGGGAAAATTAACTAAGAAAATTGCACATTTGTGAACATCTGATCTCACACTTTCCCTCTTTTGCCAAGCCATTTCCAATTCAGAGATGATTAACTTAGCGAACATGACTGGGATAATTGTTTACTGGTTTGTCAAATTCATGCATTGTTACTAAAGTTAATTGCAGGATTTAAGTTAATGTTATACATATGTAAACGAGAAAGCAGATGGTTTTTTTGATGAAACAAAGAGAGTCACATGTGAGTTTGTGGTACACTGTAGTATTAACTGCGCTGCAAGCTAAAAGATTCATCTCTAAATCTTTCTCATCAAATTTAAGGACTCTTCTTTTTTGCTTTTTGTCTCCTATTTTTTCTCAAGCCAAGCTGCTGCAGAGACATAACCAAATCTTCACTAAATCATCAGTTGTTGACCCTTTGACATCCACAGCTGAAAGACAAGCAAGGACTAAGTGCCGCTAATACCCAGAATCAAGTTTAATATGGCTATAGCACAGCCTCATGAGGAGAGTAAATTAAAAAATATTACAAACATCATTTAACAATTATGTATATATATCATCACAGCTGGCTCAATTCTCCTTTATGCAGGACTTTATTTTAAAGATGTGATCCACTGTAAAAGCAATGAATGATAAACACATGCCTTCACACCCAGAGAAAAAGCATGCTGGAAGCAGCTGTCTACCCACTCATTAGCATAATGTTTTTGTGCACTCAGTAAGCTGAGAAAGAACTCTAGGAGTGTGCAAAGCAGAGGCAGAAACCACAAGTGCCTGGAAGACCGTTGCAGCTTAAAAACACAAAACAGCAGTGCACCTGTGTGTCTAAACTGCTGCTTACAGGGCTGAGTGGAAGAGAAAAAAAGAATCTGATGCTGTTACTAGAGAGAATATACTGCAACAACTGTCAGTGGGATATGCACAATGTTTCTTTTTCCCCTTTTTATCTTTGAGAACTGTTCCATCTTTATTTAAATTCACCCTTGGAAAACGAAACCTTTTGACACACCTGAGGGCTTGCACACAAAGCGGTGATGGAGGGTCCACCTGTTGTGCAGCCACAGCTGGGCTGATGCAGCGAGTGTGTAGGAGGCACAGCAGTGTGTGGCAGACCCCAGACCATGCAAGGATTTGTACATAATTGATAGAACAAAGTAATTAGAATCTACGGCAGCACCTGTTTCTGTCCGTTGTAATGTATCACTACCTGACTGCTGCTACCCCGAGGTGTGGTTTTGACGGATGACACAGCGACAGCTCAGATGTTCTGATGATCACTGTGCCGTGATGTTTATCACTGTTTAATGTTATGATAATTGCTCCCCTTGTGGTGATTGCTGCTGAGTGCCAATGATGCTTCCACCTCCCACTGTCAGCAGAGTATGGTGCAATATGGTGGCCACCATGTCTTGCTAGCTAATCTGTAATACCTGTAGCTTAATTCTTTATCATCTCAATAGGTTTTGACACATATTAAAATTTATATTTATGATACAAACTCAAATGTTTATTTAATAACAACTAATAATACTACTGAACTGCAAAATTATTTATAAAGTTTATTAATGTGATTGAAATTTGATTAGAAAGATTCAGTTAGACTTTTGTATGTAGTGAAATTTGAAATATGAAGGAGTAGTAATTATCTTAGAGATTTTTATGTTTTTACCCTCGTTTTTCCTCTGATTTACTAGTTTTGTGTGTTTGGAGGTCTTCAGTTGTGCAAATTCTCCCACACAACGCATAACTGCAATAAGACCATATCCACATATGTGGGTTTTTTCTTCACTCCATTAATGATTATACTATGAAATATATTTACATATTGCCTGGTGGTGGTTAGTGTTCCACAGGCAGCTTTCTGGTAGCCCACTGTTTTTGAATAAGCTAGCTGACCAATCTCCATTTCCAAGGAGACTAAAGCATATTCTAAATGTTTTAGACATTTTTGCCTTGCAGCAAGATTGTTCTTAGTTTGTATCTCAGCTGGGGTGTTTCTGTCTGAACTTTGCATGTTTTCCCTGTTCCTGAATGGGAATGCCAGCTTAAAAGCCTGTATGATAGCTTAAACCATAGTTTTATTGTATATTGACCTGTCCAGGATAAGGCCCTTTTGTCCTCAGCTCATCAAACAGAGACTCTGAATATGAAATTATACCTGCAAATGAAATGGCTGAGCAAAAGAAACATTATTAAGTGAGTGGGCTAGTCTAGGCCATGCTATTCAATTAAAGTTTTTCAAAATAATATTCTGATAATAGACTAAGGGATCAATAATGATTTCTAGATTTTGACATTATTTCAGAGACTGGGTTTAGTTTGTTGCTCAACCCAACCAAATCAGGAAATTAATAAGGTGTTACCTCTATCTGCATAAAGTTCATGTAAAAAGGACCCAACACCTTGTTTCTGCTGCTGACACACATCAACATATTGCACTAATGAACAAGTCAACCAATCATCCCTCGTCTCTTGCTTGACTTTTTGCATAAATCCAGATGTCACACCTTTCTTTAAGAAAAGAAAGAATTGAAGGTTTTGCAACAAGATTATTAAGTCCACAGATTCCCTCTCCACCAAACATGTTTCTCCCTGGGTGAGCAGCAAGGTTGAGTTGCCTTGATAACGGTAGGACGCCAAAGGCTTTATACCACCCTGGCGACAGACCAAATGTTGTTGGAAACCTTGCAGTCTTTCTATGGCCCCTCTGAGCTCATCTGGGCCTGCTTCATTTAGCTCTTCATGGGATGTGACTGTTTTACGCTCAACAGGCTACCTAAACTCATGTCTGAAGTTGATAGGCTTAAATCTATCTTCACCTGCTGGTCCTGTCTCTCAGAAGGTAATGCAGTGAAGAGACACAACTGCAACTTAACTCATTAGATAGAGACATGAGGAGACGGAGGGAGAACATGGAGGTCAGGGAGAAGAGAGAGTGAAATGTGACAGGGCTCTGCAGCGAGATCTCACATGTGCATCTGGTTGAGGTCTGTGACTTGTTGATTCTCTCCTGCACGCCCGAAGCTTGATTGATTGAGGCTTTGAGTAAGAAAGCCTCCATAATAGTTTTCAGCCACACCAAAGCCCCTCATTGACTAACACCTCCCCTCCTTCATCCATCTCAGTGCTCCCCTCCTTTATCTCTGTCTGTCTCCTTCAGTTTATCTCCACAGTCCTCCTCATTGCAGTGAGTCTCGATTTTCTTTAAGCAAATGACCACACTGTTTCAGTGCGGGGGAGTTTACTTCAGATGTGTACACTGAAGCATGAACAGGACCTCAGGCAACGCCAGCTATTGATTTTGCCATGATTCTGATTAGAGGGCTCCCTGTTGAAATCAATACCATACATCACTGACTTGCACAGTAAAAACTGATGGCCTCAAATGGGATCCAAAATTAAGTTCACAATTAAATTAATTGTTGATTGGTTTAAGATTAAAACAGAGATGAGAAAAGCTACTTTTTCCACATCTCCACACATGAACAGCATTTTGAAACCTCACTAGGAAATATCCTGATTACTTTGGAATTAAAGATCAAACATCACCTGAAAGGCCCCAGTGAACTATTGAATGATCATTCGAGAATAATTTAGCTCATTGTTTCAGTTTTAAGGTCAACAATTTTCATGTTTTGGCTCAGTGTCAGTAAAAGAATAAACTTGTTTTAAGAAGTTGATAGAAAGTGAACATACTGGTGTATTTATGAGCTTTGGCGGCGTCAGCTGGTGGTCGAAATGCAAGATGAAGGCCAAAATCAGCACCTCAGAAAGAAATTTAATACATCTATCCATCCATTTTCTACCGCTTGATCCCAGAGCGGGGTTGCGGGGGGGCTGGAGCCAATCCCAGCTGTCCATGGGCGAGAGGCGGGGTACACCCTGGACAGGTAGCCAGTCCATCCAGGGAGAAATTTAATACATTATTGTGTTAATTAAACTGTGTTTCTGTGTTAGGCAGAACTTGGATTGTCAAACATACATTTTTTGTACAAATAATTGTAATAATAATGATAATAGTTCATGTAATTTTAATAATTTCTATTGGATATAGTCTTTTATCTTCAAATCAAATGTTTTTCTGTAAATAGTTTTTACAGAGTATCATTTTAAAAGTGATAGCGATTTAAATAATTACAGACACACGGTGTAATCTTTATTAAATGTTACATGGAAATTTCCCCCCCATTTGTCTAACATTTAAATGTTAAACTCTGTAATCGTAACACCTGCTGTCCTGAACCCCTTATGTTTTATGCCTTTAGGCCTAAAAATAACAAACCCATAATGAAATTAGTTTCCTTCTACAAAAACAAGGTCTCCTTGAATACTTTTGGAATATTAGCCAAAGAAAAAGTTTCAAGCTTGTCTATAAAACACTTTGCAAAAGTAAACTCTAACAAAGTTCAACAGAACAAATTTAAGTTTAAGTACAAATTGACTCTTTTAGATAAGGTGAAAGAGTGCCCCCAAAATGGAGGGCATCAGGTTTTATAGGGTAAAGTTTAAAAACATAAAATAAAATAAGCAACAACATATTTTTATTCAGACGTGTTGTTTCTTAACCTACAGCTGGACAAGAGGCTAGATAAGAAATGCAACACAGACTTTATAACTTATTGGTCTTCAAATCAAATAAAATTAAACCTTTCATGCCAAAATCAGCACAAAATACTTTAAATTACAAAAATTTTACACATAAGTCTTAATACAAGAGAGTATATTACAGTAATTTTAAAAGACATATCTCATTACTTTTTTCTTCTACACACGATCACAAAGAATTAGTCAAGGATTGGAGATCCAAATGCAGGACAAACAAGCAGAAGGAAAAACCATTTCTTTTTAATCTAACAGAGATAACTTAGGAAAGCTGCTACAGGGAAACTAAAGCAGGCAGAACAACAATAAACCAGCAACAAAAGACACAACAAGAAACAGGGAAAATGAATATATTAAATCAAATCAGGTAAACTAATAAACAGGAAGCAAAGCTAAACAGAAAACACAAGATAAAACCACAAAATAAACAAGAAACTAAAACTAAATCTGCAAGAAAGTCCAAACCATGACACATAAACTCAATCAGCACATGTACATAGCTGTCATCCACCTCTGCCCCATTTTCCATAAACTCCCCATTACTGTTGCTTAACATAGGAATAAAATGATCAATAGAATAAAAACATCTGGTGTGATCCTGCTGTGAGGAAACAATATCTTAAGGATCCATTTACACCAGTAGCCAGCCTACCCACAACCATAGAGGCCATCACCACAGGAACCCCCCAGTCAGGGTCCACAACACAGTCACAGGGCTGCAGTGCTGGACCAACACAGCCACCCAGACTAAGGCAGTCTCCATGGCAACAACGTTGTAGAACAAGCGGACAGAGCTACCGGAGTGGATCTCCAGGAGGAAATCTCCAGAGCTAAAAGTATAAACAAAATGAAATAAACATAAAAACAACAGGAACAGATGAAAGTAACAGCAGTGAGGTTCTCTGGCAGGATGCTCCAATGTGGAACGAGGCTTCGCCATGAGTTTTGGTTCTTTGGGAACAACTAAAAAGCTGCTACCAGAGGACCTCACAGTCCGCTTGAATCATAATTCAGGCTTCTGTGTTTTTGATTGAAACAGTCTAATAGAAATGCTAACATGCATAAGCTGTGCTGCCAGTTCCAAAGTGTTACCATGTAAGGTCCAAATTGTTGCACCAATATGCACTTTATTCAATTCAATTCAATTCAATTCAAATAACTTTATTTATCCGTCAGGAACTTCGTTCGCAGACAGAGCGCCAGGAT